>JANKKI010000324.1:320000-512500 GCA_025175665.1 Cinchona pubescens
GAAAGAAACAATCGAGTTTATCTATATATATATATGTAGCATGGGGCTTTAATATTATGTTTTATGTTTATCTTTTTCCTTTCTAAATGTATGTATATATATATATATATATATGTAGCATGGGGCTTTAATATTATGTTTTATGTTTATCTTTTTTCCTTTCTAAATGTTTTAAGTGAGGTAGTTGGAAGTTTTTGTAGCTGGCAACAGACATTATGCAGTTTTGTTATTTCATTTTGTAGCTCTCCGAGAATTATTGACATTGGATCCTTGGGGCAAATCTAGGATAAAATTTGAGTGGAGACACAAATAATATAAAGTTGTGTTTGGATTAATAGATTTGATGAAGAATTTAAAATTCATTAATTTGGTGGACGGATTTGTGAAATCAAAATGAATAAATTTCAAATCCACTCAAATTAAAAATTTATTTGAAATCTTTCATCTCACACTTTTTAATTTAGGAAGATTTGAAATTTATCTGTTTTACCCTTACAATTCCTCTCAAAAAAATAAGTGAATTTTAAATTTTTTTCTCAAATCCAATGATCCAAACACAACCTAAATTTTTTATTTGGTAAAGGGTAAATTGATAATAAAATATTCATGTAAGCAAATAAAAATAAGTTATGGAAAAATTCTATTTGTTGTTAGAATAACATACATTTGTAATTGGAATGTTATCCAGTACAATATCAATGTACTTGTACAATACAAGTATGTCTTTAGAGCATAATGGTATGATATACTAACGTGACTATAAAATTCTCTAAATATATATATTTAATAAATAATAGTGTAAGAGGATATAAGAATTGTATGCTTAACAATTCATTTCATTGAAGTAAACTTTTTGCATAAAAAATCCACAAATAGATTACATTTCCCATATTAATTTTTAACAAATTAATGGCGTGAAAATCAAAATTTTGCAAAACAAAATATCTAAAACGAATATTTTCCTATGATTAGTGGGGACACTTATAAATTAATGAGGTAAAGCAAAAAAAATTTAAAATACCATAACTAAATTTGATATATTCATTTGGATCCTCCACTGCAATGGATCCTCCATGAATAATATCATTGGTTGGATAATTGCATTGGAATTTTTATGTATTTAATTTAGTGTGGAGAATAGTTGCAATAATCCAACATGTGCTTTTCGAGGCCAAATCGCCATGAAAATTTGATGAAATGCAAGATACGTTGTTGGAGCTGGAAACATCGAAAGAATGAAAAAATTAGGAGCAATTTAGTTATTAAGCTCTTTTATGACTAGATTGGTAAATTAAGCATTTGACATTTATAAGGAAGATATAAATTGTATACTCTTTTAGTTTTGGGACAAACTCTTATTTATCCCTAGAGTTTGATCGGCTATTATTCAGGATATTATTTAGAATAATTAACGTAATACTTTTAAGATGTGATGAGTGTGAAATAAAAAAAAATTGAAAACTATTTTTAAAAATTATTACAAAATATTATTTAAAAAAAAAAATTTGTTGTCCAAACGGAGTACGGTTTTATTTGGACAACTATTATTTGTAATATTATTTAATATAAATAATAATTTTTTCGATATGATATATATAAAATAAAAAGGTAGTTGAGATATATACATTATAAAATGATTATAAAATATTTTTCAAATAATGGTGAATAATATTTGCTATCCAAACGGAATGGTATTATTAATCCAATTTAAATATATGCAAAATTGTCTTAAACACTAAAATGGGTTGCACTTGATTTCGTTAAATCATCGGTGACGACATACTAGTTACTTGCAACAAGATTTTCTATACGGATAGTTATTATTATTAAAACTTTATTTAAAAAATACTATAATAACTTTTTAATAGAATATATGTTCGATAAAAAGTAACTGAAAATGTATAAAATATTATTTAAAAATAATAAAAAATAGAATAAAATGACTAAAATACCTTTCATTATAGAGACATAGGTGATTTGGTCTTTTGGGGAATGGGTGGGGGAAGGGGAGTTAAATTGCACTTTGCACTCCTAAACTATTCTACTTTTGCACTTGCACCTTAAAATAATAATTTTGGTAATCAACTACCTCTAACTTCTATTTTTCTGTAGATTGCACCAATACTAGAAGATAGACTATAAAATGACCCATGTACCCCCACTAATTTATCCAACTTTCGAAAATATCCATTGTTCAATCATACACCATGTACCAGTACAACATTCTTGGATTCTTGAAAATGAATCTCTTATATGGATTCATATTCAAGTTAATGACACTCATGAATTTAGGTGCAACTGAATCGTAGTTTTTTCTCTAAACCTTTAGATTTTACAACCAATCATTTAAACCTGCCAGCTCAACTTGAAAAATCTTAAAATAAAATGTCTTGCGGAATTAAACCATTAAGTTGAAGGCTATTCATTTATATCTCTGGCTGATTTCAATAGAGAAGAACTATGTTCTCCAACAGAGATGACGACACGAAATCATTATCCAATAAATAACCGCTGAAATCAATGTCGTTGAGCCTCAACTTCCAATTCTTAGATTTCCTTCACCTCTTTAATATCACAAGAAAAAATTGTAGTTCAGTAAAGTATTGGAGATGTATTGGTCATTTTCTATTCAGCATGAGTAATTAGTGTAATGTGCAAAAGTTTAGAAGTTGGAGGTGATTAATTAACAAAATTAGTACTTTTAAAATGTAAAGTACAAAAACATGATAGTTTACGGATGCAAAGTGCAAATAACCCTTTTTTTTTATAATATTTAAACAATTTTTTCTTTAGCAATAACATTTGAATTACCAAAAAGGGATAAATATAAATCCCTTAATGTTTGGGTTATTACACAGTAAATCTCGTAATGTTATTTTTTTCTTACTTTATCCCTTTGACTGACGGTTAAATGTAACTCCGCCGTTAGTCTTTTGAAAAAGACAAATTTAACCCTAAAGTTTAATTGTAATAAACCCTCTTAAAATTTAAGCGAGGTCTGACTTTAATCGCTCATGTAACTTATATGTCATTTAATGCTTTAGACTAGTAATAAAATACAATAGTGTTGTCAATATTGTTAAAAATATAAGTATACTCGAATTCATTAATATTCTGTTTCTCAACTTATGTTATTTTTCAAAAATTAAAATTTAAACAACACAATGAAATAATTAATTTTAAATTTTTTGCTGAATTATTAAAGATATTTCATCCAAATTATTTAAACTTTTAGTTTAGATGTATGGAGTTACTTCATATATGCATATTTAGATGATAATTGAAACGTTATATTAACAATGAAAAAAAGAAAGAAAAAAAATCATTTTTGATAACATAAAGAAAAGAGAAAGTTAGAACTTTAATAAAAGATTATGAGTATTGTATTTAAATTAAATTCAACATATATTCTTGTGTCATTTTCTTTTCTTTCAAAATGAAATATGTTTTTACATGAAATAAAATATGATGAAAAATCGAAAAAGTAGCTATTATATTAGGAAATTTTTGAATTTAAAATTACTTTCACAACACAAGTATTAAAAAAATCACTAGTGTTGTCGGCATCTTTATGTTTTAGTTATTTTGATAATATTTTATATTCATTAATAATTAAAGTGGGATAATTCATACAAAACTTGAGCTAGGGACTATAATGATAAATATAATAAATTTTAAATGGTTAATTTTATGTTTTCTTATAGTCTATAGGGAAAAAATGTCTTTTTTAATTTTTTTAAATAAAAATTATTGATGTGTATTAAGTGAAGGAGTAAAGTGAAAAAAAAAAAATAACCCATTAAAAGGTTTACTATAAAATATTCCAAACCTTTAAGGGATTTACATTGTTTAACCCTAGATTTGTCAATCGTATCTAGTCGTAGGTAATCATGTTGGGTCGTAACCGTATTCAAATCGAGAAATTCTAACCCTAATCCTAACCAATCAACTATCAATTCATGTCGTGTCAAACCTTTTTATTATTGTATTGTGTCTTATTCAATCCATCTAACTCATTTAATTTTCACTTGTTGTTTTGTAAATTTATATAATTACAGAATTAGTATAATAAGTCTTTTTAAAAATAAATTTTTATTGATCTAATTCAGTCTTTTTAACTTTGAAAATGATAATAGTATGTTAGCAACTCATAAAATATATTTATTATTTAGTATGTAATGTTTGTATGTTGATTTCGAATATAATTCCTATACATAGTTATTAAATAAATTATTTTTTAATAAAAAAGTCAAAATGTGACTATCTATTTTGTATAGTGGACTATTACTCTGCCATTGCTATAGTCAACACAAATATTTAATTGCTTACCTTTTCATATGAAACAGTTGGATCTAATCCAATTAATGCAACATTAATAATTTTTTGTAATTAAAATAAGAAAAAGACATGAATTGGTCACACATAAAACTAAAATACTAGCCACCAATGTTCTTGATCAATTTCAAATTTGAATTATAAAAATAAATAAATAGTAAAATTTTTAACTAATGAGTTTTTAGATTATTCGGATAATCCGTTAGTCGACTTGACATGACATATTTATTTGTACATCGTAAATAGATCGACTCATGTATAATCTAAATTTTATAAGGCCTAATTTTAATTCGTTAATTTTGTATCGTATTCGTCTCAAATTATCATATCGTATCAAAAATTAACAGTCTAATTTAATCCTACCAAAAACAAAAGGAGTCATAGGTGACGCAAGCATTTAGCTGCTGAAATGACAAATCAGTGATTAATGGGGGTCCTAAATCAACGTCATCGTCTGAATCTATGTCGGCTCATTAAGTGGTAGTACTACTTAAGTTGGGAGCACTACTCATCTTTCCTGCATGCATCCCCCACCTCACTTGCCTAGGAAGTCCCAAATGTTTCCATTCATCAAAAAATGTTGCCACAATAGATTTAGAAAAAATATTTACTTAGATTTGATTTTAAATTTTATTTATAAATATTATGATAAGAATTAGAGTTTGACTCTAATTTATGTATATTGTGATTAGTGGCGGACGGTCCTTGGGCTAATCGCCAGATCTAAATTTTGAACTCAGTTTTAATACGATTTGTAAACCAATATAGAATTCCAATACGGTGCTAAGCCAATACGGGATTCCAACACGGTTTGGGCTTCGTATTAAGGCCACAGTCCAAGATTTAGTGAAAATGGTATCAGAGCAAGGACTTAAGATTTGATAACAATCGACATAGATGTTTATTTTATAAAAAATGGAAGATCATCCATTATCATTTGTATCCTCTTTATCATCATCATATGATAAAAATAAATTGAAAAAGAAGAATATGATATTCCTCAAGATATTGATCTACTTAATAAGTGGACAATTCCGTTTTAAATCGCTCTCTACTTTGAATCCAAAGTGTAAATTGATTAATAATCATTACGAAGAAACAATTTTAATTGAGACTAATTTTAATAAATCTCGAGATAATAACTAGACAACCAATTAAATGGAATGAAATTCAATTTCTGATCATTGGATAATAAATAAAGGCATTTCTTCTTCATCTCATGCTCAAAATATTACACATGATCCTCGATTATATCTACCCGATGGACAAATTCTTCTTCGATTTGATAAATCGAATATTCCATCTAGACATAGTATTGGTTCTAGACCATCATCATCTAGACATCCTTATAGGACATTTTCTTCTCAATCTCGGTTTTCTTTAATCGATGATAATTATATTCTGCACGGTCAAAACCTGCATCATTACATACAATTAATGATAATATTCCATCTACTTCTCATATTGATCATTTACATATAAATGAAAATAATATAATTAGACCAATTCATAATAATGAATTAGATAAGGAAATTCCAGGGGTATAAATTCCCCATTCTTCAGAATATATAAACGAAGCCCAAACCGTGTTGTAATACCGTATTGGCTCTGTCTCTTCCTTGGTTTATAACTACTTCTCATATTGATCATCTAGATGTGTATAATAGAACACATAATATAATTGCTTGTTTCAAATTCAAGCAATCTATGTGATTCCTACTGACTCTAAATTCTTTTTAATCTCAGACTACATTTCATTTAATGCTTTTCAAAAGTTAACAGAAAATAATATGTTACCTGTTACTTTGCAACATATTAATAATATGTATCAACAAAATAATTATACTAATATTTTTATTAAAGTTTTAGGCGAACAAATTAGTTCTCTTCATAACATATTATTTTCTGTTACAACTTTTGAAAAGCATTAAATGAAATAGAAGTATTATTTGGTAAAGTAAATAATTTTTGTGGAGGATATTACTTATAGAATGTTTTCCATCAGGAAATTGATATGATCGTTCAAGAATATTAATATAATGTGTATAAGAGACAGGCCTAAAACTTTAATAAAAATATTTATATAATTCAGATATGTTGATACATATTATTAATATGGATCCAAAGTAACAGGTAACATCTTATACACATGTAGAACTTTTGAAAAGCATCATCCATTATATGGACAATTGCAAGAATACTTGCTACAACAGCATAAATGCTTGCGATTGAACCGACTAAAATCTATAACAGGAGTCATAAATTAGATTCTAATTCATGACTACAGTTATAGATTTTCCTTATCGGTTCTGTTTTTATAAGAGGTCTAATTTTATAATAGACATTTATGAATAAATTCTTCTATATATGTATAATAGCTGGAATATTCAGCAGAAAATTTGTCCATCAGGGGTATAATTATCATCGATTAAAGAAAACGAGATTGAGAAGAAAATGTCCTATAAGGATGTCTAGATGATGATGGTCTAGAACCAATACTATGTCTAGATGGAATATTCGATTTATCAAATCGAAGAACAATTTGTCCATCGGTAGATATAATCGAGGATCATGCGTGTAATATTTTGAGCATGAGATGAAGAAGAAATGCCTTTATTTATTATCCAATGATCAGAAATTGAATTTCATTCCATTTAATTGGTTGTCTAGTTATTATCGAGATTTATTAAAATTAGTCTCAATTAAAATTGTTTCTTCGTAATGATTATTAATCAATTTACACTTTGATTCAAAGTAGAGAGCGATTTAAAACAAACTCTATAACATAAACATATAAGTTCGATCCGTACATAATTGTAACCATGAATTTTAACATTTAATGTTAAAGCATCAAGTATATTAACATCGATAAAGATAATTGCAAATTAGGATAAACATTAAAATAAATCGACCATTGGCCGATCGATTGTATAATACCCATTAAGGATTTTTCCAATCAAGATTACGAGCATCTCGTACAGCAGCTATAAATGATTCAGGTAAACCTTTTAAAGTTAAAGGTTTAAAAGCAATTTGCACTAAACCAATATGCATAAAATTAAATTTACCATTTTCACTAAATCTTGGACTGTGGCCTTAATACGAAGCCCAAACCGTGTTGGAATACCGTATTGGCTTAGCACCGTATTGGGATTCCGTATTGGTTTGCAAATCGTATTAAAACTAAGTTCAAAATTTAGATCTGGCGATTAGCCCAAGGACCGTCCGTGTATAACCACAATATACATAAATTAGAGTCAAACTCTTTCTTTGTAAAATCATTCTTAATAATCAGCAGTCTAGATTTTTGGATCAAACTTAATTTTACCTTTAAAAATTCTGTGTATAATAATGGTTTTATAGGGGACTTGCTTGGATGAACCCCTTTTCCCCTAAACGCCTTCACTCAGTTTTAATACGATTTGCAAACCAATACGGAATCCCAATACGAGACAGGCCTGTCTCTTATACACATGTTTGCAATCGCACACTTTTAGGCCTAAAAAGTTTTTTAAAGAAAGGGTTCAAAATAATTTATGCATCGTCAAACACTTAAGATAAGATAACAAACAACATATGACAATTAGCCTGACATATTATGTCAGGACTTAACAAAATTAAAAGGGAAAGGGAAGAAGGTACCTCAGAAGAGGCTGATGAGGAATACCTCTGTCTCTTATACACTTCTTATATTAAAATAAAATAATTACAAAAGAGGAGTAGAGATGTACAACAGAGGGAGAGAGAAGTAGAAAGACTAAAGAAAATAAAAAAGGAAAACTATGTGCATGCCTTCCTCGGCTGAACAATTCGAGGTTATATAGGCGTCGGACTTGAAAAAAAAATTAAATGTACAGTTGGATTTTTTGAAATCCGTACAGTGAAATTACTGTTTCTACAGTGAATATACTGTTTGTACAGTGAAATTACTGTTCATCCGTGAATTCACCCTTTGGAATTTACTGTTTATACAGTATTTGAACAGTGAATTTACTGTTTGCGTGGGATCCACTTTGATTTCGACATTTTTTGATCATCTGATCTTTTTCTTCATTGCTTCTTTTGCTTGAGTGCTTCTAAAACACTTTGAAGAATATCTTCGGGCTTTTCAATTGGTTGTGATTCACCAGCAATTTGGAATGAATTATTAGAGTCCATTGAATTGTCTTTTGAAGAACATGATTCATTATCATCATTTGCATTCTCATCAATTTGATTGAGATCAATAGAAAGATCTTGTTTAATATGCTCTTTTAATTGTTCTTTCACTTGCTCCATATAAGCAGCAACAATTTCATCTTTTGTCATAGTGCCTGATTGCACTTGTAGTTTTCTGGCAATATGCCTGAAAGGACTTGGCTCCATTGCTCGGGTAATTGAAGTAGTATCAGTATAACCTGTAATTTTTTCTTTTATTTGGTCCAATAATTCTTGACCAAATAATTGTTTGGTATCTGGAGTCAATTTTTATGAGTTTATCCCAGAATTTGGTATAATGAGTTCGATATAAACAAGGGAAATGATCAGGGGTATAACCAAATTCGGGTTCCCATTTATAAATCCAAGGGATTGAAAATTCAAGAAAGAAATATATGGTAGCTATTTCTGTGGGTAAAGGAATATTTTCCTGGGAGTATAACTTTTTGAGGATAGGTGAGAATTTTATCCAAGAATGGTATAATTGAAGAAATGGCTCAGGTAAAATTTTTACTGAGGGTCCATGAGTAATCCACCAATGGATAAACCAATTGGGGATATTTTGAGATAGGATATTTGAGCACAGTTTAATAAACCAAGTGTGCTTGTGTTTAGAATTTTCGTAATAAAAAGTTTTATGAAAACTTTGAATATAATCCCAATAAGTATAGGGAGCATTGTGTTTTTCAACAAAACATTGTTTTTCTGTGAGGGTAGAAATTCCCCATTCTTCAGAAGATATAATTTTCTTATGCTTCGGAGACAGAAAATGAATCTGCATCATGACATCTAAGTTGATGATAAAAATGCTGAATATCACCGATTCACTATTTAGAAGAATTTTTCATAATATGTGCGAGTCTTATATGATTCGCTGAAACATAATTTTATCACCAAATACCTTTGAAGTATTTTCCAAGGTTGATCTTGCCATTGGCAATCTTTTTCATCAAGAAGAAATATAATTTCTTTTACGGTCTCATATAATAAGACTTAGAATCGAATCGATTCATTTTCGAAACAAGCATAGGTATTACCTTTATCTTTGTTATACACATCTAGATGTGTATAAGAGACAGAGATAGTAATACTCCATCTACATCACCTGATCAATTTGGGATGTGGATGAGGATCCATATCCCGATAATCCAGATATATCGAATGAACTTATATGTTTATGTTATAGCTGTCTCTTGGGGTACTTCCACCTCGTCGAGGTATAAGGAGACTGAGAATTGCCACGTCTCATGAAACCTGTAAAATTCTCAAAGAATTTATTAGATTGACAATTCATATAATTGTTTTATTATTGAATGATATATATTTTACGAAATTTATTTCTGCTTGCTCTATATTATATTCTTGCTGTAATGCAGCATATGTCCATATAGGATCTTGTTCTTGTTCTTTTGTATATTCAAAAGCTGTTATTCTTCTTTTTATTTGTTCTAGTCTATTTTTTGCTATAATAATTCTAGAACGAAAATAATTTTTACTTCTTATCAAATCTTTTTTATAATTATAATAATTTTGATTATAATAATTTCTAATAGGATATTCTATATTTGTATAATCCATAGGTGGAATATTTTCCAAAATTTTTTTGAATTTTTCTCTTGCTTTTGCAGGTGTCATATGACAATCAGAGGAACTGGCTTCATCAGTCATCCTTTGATAAATGCTTTCTACAAAATTGAATAAAGATTTGTTAAGAATATAATTAATTTTTTATCAAAGAAATTATTAATGCAAATATTTTAATGCAATAAGAGAATGCTTATGACAGACCGTAAAGTATGAGTTTGTCTTTTTATAATATTTAGTAGGTATTAAACCTTCTTGAATACAACAAAGATCACACCACTATCAATGAATTAATTGAGACTATTGATAGTGGTGCTGATCTTTGTTGTATTCAAGAAGGTTTAATACCTACTCTTATATTACATCTAGATGCTCATACTTAAGAGACAGCTTCTGAGGTACCTAAACTAGAAATTAATTATAAAATTCCAACCTGAAAAATCTTTTAATAAAGGAAAAGAAATAATAAAACCTGTCTCTTATACACATCTAGATGTGTATAAGAGACAGTCCCAATATAATTGAATTTCATTTTTATATTTTTATTTCATCATGCAAATTTGCTAATGTGATTCCTGTTTCTTGTGATTGATATAATTTACCAATCCTATTTTTAATTTCTAACATTGTATATGGCTCAGAAGTTATTACAACTGAATTCGATTTATGAGAAGAAGATGGAGAAGATGAGGAGGCAGATGTAGATGAAGATGCCCAATCTAAAATTTTTGATCGAATATCATTATCTTGTATTTGAGTTAATAACTCAAGAATATTATCATTTGTAATCATATTAATTTGAAAATCTTGAAATTGTGAAAGAATGTTATAATATTCTTTATTTTGATTATCATCCAAAATAGTAGTAACATTATTACTATTACAAGTATTACAACAGGGAGATGATGTATTACAAACAATATCATCAGAATCTGTAGAATTATGATCATGTATATGAATTTGATCATCAGAATCATACTATTATCATCAGAAGAAATACTAGTAACACTATCAGTGCTAGGATTATTATCCGTATCTATAATTTTATAAATTTCATTTTTAATTTCATCTGAAATTACTTTTCTTTTATTAGGAGAAGATTGCAAATCATTTTCAAAATTAAGAGTATTTATTTTTAATGAAGAAAACTTTTCATCTAAAAGTTTTTCAAGATCAGAAATAGGTTTAAAATTAAAACCATTAATTATAGGTGGAGGTTGCAAAGAAATTTTGCAATTTCATGGAAATCATTATAAACTATTAGTCGAAATAGACCTGTGAAATACACATTAGATGTTATAAGAGACAATAATTTATCCATTTTATTATGACCTTTAATTAATGTTCACCTAAAACTTTAATAAAAATATTAGTATCTTGTACCTGTCTCTTATACACATCTAGATGTGTATAAGAGTAACATATTATTTTCGTTAACTTTTGAAAAGCATTAAATTAAATATCCTCCACAATAATGGTAGTTACTAATTACCAAATAATATACACACTCCGTAGATTGTTTTCCATCAGAAATTGATATGATCGTTCAAGAATATTAATATAATTATTCAAAAAATTAGTTATAAACCAAGGAACAAAAGGAATAATTTTATTATGTAAAGCAGTGAATTCATAAAATTCTTTTGATATATTATCAAGGTCTTGAGATGTATAAATCTCGAAAAACCATTGTCTAAATTCTTTCCATTGTAAAGAATAAAATTCTTGTTTTATTAACTGTCTTGCAGTTGAACCGGGACGAAAATCTATAACTGTAGTCATAAATTAAAATCTAATTCAGATTCAGTAGGAATTTCCTTATCTAATTCATTATTATGAATTGGTCTAATTATATTATTTTCATTTATATGTAAATGATCAATATGAGAAGTAGATGGAATATTATCATTAATTGTATGTAATGATGCAGGTTTTGACCGTGCAGGAATATAATTATCATCAGTTAAAGAAAACTGAGATTGAGAAGAAAATGTCCTATAAGGATGTCTAGATGATGATGGTCTAGAACCAATACTATGTCTAGATGGAATATTCGATTTATCAAATCGAAGAACAATTTGTCCATCAGGGGTAGATATAATCTGAGGATCATGTTGTGTAATATTTTGAGCATGAGATGAAGAAGAAATGCCTTTATTTATTATCCAATGATCAGGAAATTGAATTTCATTCCATTTAATTGGTTGTCTAGTTATAATCTGAGATTTATTAAAATTAGTTTCAATTAAAATTGTTTCTTCAGAATGATTATTAATCAATTTACACTTTGGATTCAAAGTAGAGAGCAGTTTAAAACAGGTTTCATGAGACGTGGCAATTCTCAGTCTCCTTATCTGTCATGAAATTTTACACATTTAATGTTAAAGCATCAAGTATATTAACATCAGATAAAGATAATTGCAAATTAGGATAAACATTAAAATAAACTGGACCATTGGCCAGACTGGATTGTATAATACCCAGCTTAAGGATTTTTTCCAATCAAGATTACGAGCATCTCGTACAGCAGCTATAAATGATTCAGGTAAACCTTTTAAAGTTAAAGGTTTAAAAGCAATTTGCACTAAACCAATATGCATAAAATTAAATTTACCAGTAGATCTATAAGAATCAATATCATTATGATCTAATAATTGTATAACATGTTCATCAGAATTTAAAGGAATTGATTTTTCTGTTGTTTTAACAACATATTTAGATATAATATTATCAAATAAACCATATTTATAAATAACAGAAGGTGAATATTTTCGGAAAAATCCACTTATTAAGTAGATCAATATCTTGAGGAATATCATATTCTTCTTTTAATTTATTTTTATCATATGATGATGATAAAGAGGATACAAATGATAATGGATGATCTTCCATTTTTTATAAAATAAACATCTATGTCGATTGTTATCAAATCTTAAGTCCTTGCTCTGATACACATTTTCACTAAATAAGAGATGTGGCCTTAATAAAAGCCCAAACCGTCTGGTTGGAATCCCGTATTGGCTTAGCACCGTATTGGAATTCAATATTGGTTTACAAATCGTATTAAAACTGAGTTCAAAATTTAGATCTGGCGATTAGCCCAAGGACCGTCCGCCACTAACCACAATATACATAAATTAGAGTCAAACTCTTTCTTTGTAAAATCATTCTTAATAATCAGCAGTCTAGGTTTTTGGACCAAACTTAATTTTACCTTTAAAATTTTCTCAAGGAAAATATTTAATTTATTCTTGCTATGATGCCTTTCTTTTCCCTAAACGCCTTCACTCATCGGCTAAGCGGGTACTTCCTGTGCCAACAATATAGTGGCGGACGGTCCTTGGGCTAATCGCCAGATCTAAATTTTGAACTCAGTTTTAATAAACCAATATGGAATTCCCCTGTCTCTTAAGCCAATACTAGATGTGTCCAACACGGTTTGGTATAACATATAAACAACATATTCCAATTAGCCTGACATATTATGTCAGGACTTAACCTGTCTAAAAGGGACAGGTCTAGATGTGTACCTAAGAGACAGGTGTTTTAGAAGCACTCAAGCAAAAGAAGCAATGAAGAAAAAGATCAGATGATCAAAAAATGTCAAAATCAAAGTGGATCCCACGCAAACAGTAAATTCACTGTTCAAATAAAAAGGAAAACTATGTGCATGCCTTCCTCGGTGAACAATTCGAGGTTATATAGGCGTCGGACTTGAAAAAAATTAAATGTACGGTTGGATTTTTGAAATCCGTGCATGTGAAATTACTGTTTCTACGGTGAATATACTGTTTGTACAGGTGAAATTACTGTTCATCCGTGAATTCACTTTGGAATTTACTGTCCTGTACTATTTGAACAGTGAATTTACTGTTTGCGTGGGATCCACTTTGATTTTGACATTTTTTGATCATCTGATCTTTTTCTTCATTGCTTCTTTTGCTTGAGTGCTTCTAAAACACTTTGAAGAATATCTTCGGGCTTTTCAATTGGTTGTGATTCACCAGCAATTTGGAATGAATTATATAGAGTCCATTGAATTGTCTTTTGAAGAACATGATTCATTATCATCATTTGCATTCTCATCAATTTGATTGAGATCAATAGAAAGATCTTGTTTAATATGCTCTTTTAATTGTTCTTTCACTTGCTCCATATAAGCAGCAACAATTTCATCTTTTGTCATAGTGCCTGATTGCACTTGTAGTTTTCTGGCAATATGCCTGAAAGGACTTGGCTCCATTGCTCGGGTAATTGAAGTAGTATCAGTATAACCTGTAATTTTTTCTTTTACTTTGGTGCAATCAGGCACTATGACAAAAGATGAAATTGTTGCTGCTTATATCTGTCTCTTATACACATCTAGATGTGTATAAGAGACAGTTAATATACTTGATGCTTTAACATTAAATGTTCGGTTCCCATTTATAAATCCAAGGGATTGAAAATTCAAGAAAGAAATATATGGTAGCTATTTCGTGGGTAAAGGAATATTTTCTGGGAGTATAACTCATCTCCCTGTTGTAATCTTATACACATCTTTTATCCAAGAATGGTATAATTGAAGAAATGGCTCAGGTAAAATTTTTACTGAGGGTCCATGAGTAATCCACCAATGGATAAACCAATTGGGGATATTTTGAGATAGGATATTTGAGCACAGTTTAATAAACCAAGTGTGCTTGTGTTTAGAATTTTCGTAATAAAAAGTTTTATGAAAACTTTGAATATAATCCCAATAAGTATATTAAAGTGATTGTTGTTTTTCAACAAAACATTGTTTTTCTGTGAGGGTAGAAATTCCCCATTCTTCAGAAGATATAATTTTCTTAAAAATAATTTTTGAAAAATTATAAATAATAGTATTAGCCATAGGAGGCTGAAAATGCTGAATATCAGCTGATTCACTATTTAGAAGAATTTTTGTTAAAATTCATGGTTACAATGATGTCAGCCTGATATTCATAATTTTATCAGTCAAATACCTTTGAAGTATTTTCCAAGGTTGATCTTGCCATTGGCAATCTTTTTCATCAAGAAGAAATATACCTATAAGGAGACTGAGAATTGCCACGTCTCATGAAACCTGTAAAATTCTCAAAGAATTTATTAGATTGACAATTCATATAATTGTTTTATTTTTGAATGATATATATTTTTACAGAAATTTATTTCTGCTTGCTCTATATTATATTCTTGCTGTAATGCAGCATATGTCCATATAGGATCTTGTTCTTGTTCTTTTGTATATTCAAAAGCTATTATTCTTCTTTTTATTTGTTCTAGTCTATTTTTTGCTATAGAGATTATAATTCTAGAACGAAAATAATTTTTACTTCTTATCAAATCTTTTTTATAATTATAATAATTTTGATTATAATAATTTCTAATAGGATATTCTATATTTGTATAATCCATAGGTGGAATATTTTCCAGAAATTTTTTGAATTTTTCTCTTGCTTTTGCAGGTGTCATATGACAATCAGAGGAACTGGCTTCATCAGTCATCCTTTTATAAATGCTTTCTACAAAATTGAATAAAGATTTGTTAAGAATATAATTAATTTTTTATCAAAGAAATTATTAATGCAAATATTTTAATGCAATAAGAGAATTTATATCTCTAGTAAGAGTATCAGTTATAAACTGAAAATAAATTTCTTGGTTTTTATAAGTACCAGTAAAACCATTATTATCCAAATTTTTAATAGGATACAAAGTATTAATAAAAGGAGTTCCTAATATAATAGGAGGATTCATCAGATTTTTAACAAATAAAAATGTCTGAGGAATGCGATATTATCTTGACAAATATAAGCGATTGGAATTTTATAATTAATTTCTAGTTTATCACCAGAAGCAGACCGTAAAGTATGAGCAGTCTTTTTATAATATTTAGTAGGTATTAAACCTTCTTGAATACAACAAAGATCAGCACCACTATCAATCATGGCAACTGATTCAGCTAAGAAATCATTATCAATTAAGATTTTAATATATGATTACAGAAAACTACATCTTATACACATCTAGGCACTATAAGAGACAGTTAATGAAATTGTTGCTGCTTAATTCAATTATACACATCTAGACAACGTGTATAAGAGATTTCTTTTCCTTTATTAAAAGATTTTTCAACAAAAGAAAGTCTATTATCTATAAAAATATTATTTTGTTTTAATAATTGAATTTCATTTTTTATATTTTTTATTTCATCATGCAAATTTGCTAATGTGATTCCTGTTTCTTGTGATTGATATAATTTACCAATCCTATTTTTAATTTCTAACATTGTATATGGCTCAGAAGTTATTACAACTGAATTCGATTTATTTAATAATATGAGAAGAAGATGGAGAAGATGAGGAGGCAGATGTAGATGAAGATGCCCAATCTAAAATTTTTGATCGAATATCATTATCTTGTATTTGAGTTAATAACTCAAGAATATTATCATTTGTAATCATATTAATTTGAAAATCTTGAAATTGTGAAAGAATGTTATAATATTCTTTATTTTGATTATCATCCAAAATAGTAGTAACATTATTACTATTACAAGTATTACAACAGGGAGATGATGTATTACAAACAATATCATCAGAATCTGTAGAATTATGATCATGTGTATGAATTTGATCATCAGAATCATAATTATCATCAGAAGAAATACTAGTAACACTATCAGTGATAATGATATTCGATCTAAAATTTTATAAATTTCATTTTTAATTTCATCGTCCAAATCTAATTGCTTAATTTTAGCTTTTTTATTTTCAGTACAATTAGGAGCTATATGACCTTTCTTACCACATGTATAACATTTAATTGGTTTTTTCCTAAAAGTTTTTTAGGTTGAGATTCTCTCTGTTTTTTGCGAAATTCTCGCTTCTCTCTTTGTTTTTCTCTGGAATATTTAGGTTTGGACCTTTTACTGTTATACAATGAAGGTCTATAATATGATTTTTTCTTAGAAGAGATATCTTCTAATCCAAGTTCAAAATTGAAGTCAGAAGATTGTAAGAGACAGTAATACATAGAATGCTCAATTTTCCACAGATTCAATCTAATTTATTACACAAGGCTATGCCTTCTATGTACACAAGTTATACCAATTTGATTTCCATAAGTATAATAACTCATAAGAATTGAAATATTCCTTTTGGAAGAGCCTTTTTAATGTGGTAAATAAAGGGGGTAAGCCATCTATAAATTTGGCTTTCCAGTAAGGACTATTACTTTCTGGGAGTTCAAAAACTCTGGACATAAAAGTATCTTTATACCATCTAAAATTAGTAAGTGTTTTACATCTTAGGCCATTTAATAAAGTACGAATATTTTCATGATTAATTGTATAACGGCTGTAAAATGATCTAAAATATTAACCATAAGTGTATAAACTGCATCTTCAGAAATCTGAGATGTATTTGGCTATGTTTTGACAGCATTTAAAATTGTATCTCTTGATTCTTGGGTGAAATAATTATCCCACCAACCTTTTAGTTGACCAGTAAATCCAGCAACTATCATTGAAGCAACACGTTTATCATTATTATTATTTGCTTTTGCTACAGTGGAATACATGAGCATTCTATGTATTAAATTACTAATTTGTCTATCAGTATACCCATCTAAATTCCATTCATAAATTTCTTTTCCAGAATAACTATTATTAATAATATGCTGTTGTTCCTCAAATAAAATATCCTGAGGAGTAGGTCGAGGGTAATAATAATGATACATAGTTGGTTTATCACCAAACTTATAAGAATTACTGAGTTTATTAATTTCATCTGAAATTACTTTTCTTTTATTAGAAGAAGATTGCAAATTATTTTCAAAATTAAGAGTATTAATTTTTAACGTTACTAAGAAAACTTTTCATCTAAAAGTTTTTCTAAATCTGAAATTGGTTTAAAATTAAAACCATTAATATTAGGTTTAGGTTGCAAATAAGCTTTTGCAATTTCATGGAAATCATTATTTTGACTATTAGTCGAAATAGAATTTGAAATCTTTGTTATTAAAGAAAATAATTTATCCATTTTATTATGAAGAGAACTAATTTGTTCGCCTAAAACTTTAATAAAAATATTAGTATAATTATTTTGTTGATACATATTATTAATATGTTGCAAGGTAACAGGTAACATATTATTTTCAAGAACTTTTGAAAAGCATTAAATGAAATAGAAGTATTATTTGGTAAAGTAAATAATTTTTGTGGAGGATATAACTCCGTAGATTGTTTTCCATCAAGAAATTGATATGATCGTTCAAGAATATTAATATAATTATTCAAATAAGTAGTTATAAACCAAGGAACAAAAGGAATAATTTTATTATGTAAAGCAGTGAATTCATAAAATTCTAGTTTGATAAGATTATGTATATTTCTTGAGATGTAGTTTTATAAAAACCGTGGTCTAAATTCTTTTATACATTGTAGAAGAATAAAATTCTTGTTTTACAATTACTGGTCAAGAATTATTGTCTCTTATAAAATCTATAACTGTAATCATATATTAAAATCTAATTCAGATTCAGTAGGAATTTCCTTATCTAATTCATTATTATGAATTGGTCTAATTATATTATTTTCATTTATATGTAAATGATCAATATGAGAAGTAGATGAAATATTATCATTAATTGTATGTAATGATGCAGGTTTTGACCGTGCAGGAATATAATTATCATCAGTTAAAGAAAACTGAGATTGAGAAGAAAATGTCCTATAAGGATGTCTAGATGATGATGGTCTAGAACCAATACTATGTCTAGATGGAATATTCGATTTATCAAATCGAAGAACAATTTGTCCATCAGGGGTAGATATAATCTGAGGATCATGCTGTGTAATATTTTGAGCATGAGATGAAGAAGATGAAATGCCTTTATTTATTATCCAATGATCAGGAAATTGAATTTCATTCCATTTAATTGGTTGTCTAGTTATAATCTGAGATTTATTAAAATTAGTCTCAATTAAAATTGTTTCTTCAGAATGATTATTAATTAATTTACACTTTGGATTCAAAGTAGAGAGCAGTTTAAAACAAACTCTATAACATAAACATATGAGTTCAGATCCAGGTACATAATTGTAACCATGAATTTTAACATTTAATGTTAAAGCATCAAGTATATTAACATCAGATAAAGATAATTGCAAATTAGGATAAACATTAAAATAAACTGGACCATTGGCCGATGGATGTATAATACCCATTAAGATAATTTTTCAATCAAGATTATGAGAAAATCGTCATGACTATAAATGATTCGAGTAAACCTTTTAAAGTTAAAGGTTTAAAAGCAATTTGCACTAAACCAATATGCATAAAATTAAATTTACATAGATCTATAAGAATCAATATCATTATGATCTAATAATTGTATAACATGTTCATCGAATTTAAAGGAATAGATTTTTCATTGTTTTAACAACATATTTAGATATAATATTATCAAATAAACCAGTAATAATAAAAACAGAAGCTGATAATTATACAAATGTCCACTTATTAAGTAGATCAATATCTTGAGGAATATCATATTCTTCTTTTAATTTATTTTTATCATATGATGATGATAAAGAGGATACAGATGATAATGGATGATCTTCCATTTTTTATAAAATAAACATCTATGTCGATTGTTATCAAATCTTAAGTCCTTGCTCTGATACCATTTTCACTAAATCTTGGACTGTGGCCTTAATACGAAGCCCAAACCGTGTTGGAATACCGTATTGGCTTAGCACCGTATTGGGATTCCGTATTGGTTTGCAAATCGTATTAAAACTGAGTTCAAAATTTAGATCTGGCGATTAGCCCAAGGACCGTCCGCCACTAACCACAATATACATAAATTATAGTCAAACTCTTTCTTTGTAAAATCATCCTTAATAATCAGCAGTCTAGGTTTTTGGACCAAACTTAATTTTACCTTTAAAATTTTCTGTCAAGGAAAATATTTAATTTATTCTTGCTATGATGCCTTTCTTTTCCCCTAAACGCCTTCGCTCTGATACCATTTTCACTAAATCTTGGACTGTGGCCTTAATACGAAGCCCAAACCGTGTTGGAATACCGTATTGGCTTAGCACCGTATTGGGATTCCGTATTGGTTTGCAAATCGTATTAAAACTAAGTTCAAAATTTAGATCTGGCGATTAGCCCAAGAACCGTCCGCCACTAACCACAATATACATAAATTATTTCAAAATTTTTCTTTGTTATAAATGATTCATTAATAATCAGCAGTCTAGGTTTTTGGACCAAACTTAATTTTACCTTTAAAATTTTCTGTCAAGGAAAATATTTAATTTATTCTTGCTATGATGCCTTTCTTTTCCCCTAAACGCCTTCACTCATCGGCTAAGCGGGTACTTCCCAGGCCAGCAATATAAATTAAAGATATAACCTGCCTGAAAACTTTAAAGAACCGAACCTAGAAAACCTTTTATTAAAAAGTTTTTTAAAGAAAGGGTTCAAAATAATTTATGCATCGTCAAACACTTAAGATAAGATAACAAACAACATATGACAATTAGCCTGACATATTATGTCAGGACTTAACAAAATTAAAAGGGAAAGGGAAGAAGGTACCTCAGAAGAGGCTGATGAGGAATACCTCGGGTCTTCTTCTTATATTAAAATAAAATAATTACAAAAGAGGAGTAGAGATGTACAACAGAGGGAGAGAGAAGTAGAAAGACTAAAGAAAATAAAAAAGGAAAACTATGTGCATTGGTCTAATTATATTATTTTCATTTATATGTAAATGATCAATATGAAAAAGTAGATTAAATGTACAGTTGGATTTTTTGAAATCTGAACAGTGAAATTACTGTTTCTACAGTGAATATACTGTTTGTACAGTGAAATTACTGTTCATTCGTGAATTCACTTTGGAATTTACTGTTTATACAAGTATTTGAACAGTGAATTTACTGTTTGTGTGGGATCCACTTTGATTTCGACATTTGTCTTGAACATTTTTTGATCATCTGATCTTTTTCTTCATTGCTTCTTTTGCTTGAGTGCTTATAAAACACTTTGAAGAATATCTTCGGGCTTTTCAATTGGTTGTGATTCACCATGCCATTTGGATTAATTCTGACTCCATCTGAATTGTTAGAAGATTATGATTCATTAACTGATCATTTTATTATCATCAATTTTATTGAGATCAATAGCAAAGATCTTGATTTAATATGTGATTTTAATTGTTCTGATATTAAAACCAAATAAGCAGCAACAATTTCATGTTTTGTCAGGCAATTCATTGCCTGTCTCTTATACACATCTAGATGTGTATAAGAGACAGCTATTTCGGGTAATTGAAGTAGTATCAATATAACTGTAATTTTTCTTTTATTTGGTCCAATAATTCTTGACCAAATAATTGTTTATTAAAAGAACATATTAAACAAGATCTTTCTATTTACATCAATCAAATTATAAGACAAGGGTCTCTGATGTATAATGAATTCATGTTCCCATTTATACAATCCAAGGGATTTTTAATTCAAGAAATAAATATATGGTAGCTATTTCTGTAACATTAAAGGAATATTTTCATGGGAGTTACAATTATGTACCTGTCTCTTATACACATCTAGATGTGTATAAGAGACACCTAAAAACCTAAGGTAAAATTTTTATACACATTTTTCTTTTGTGTATTAGAGAGCAATGGTAAACCAATTGGGAATTTATACCTTTGATAATATTATAAAAAACTGTCTCATAAACCACTGTCTGCTTGTGTTTAGAATTTTCGTAATAAAAAGTTTTATGAAAACTTTGAATATAATCCCAATAAGTATAGGAAAGTGATTGTTGTTTTTCAACAAAACATTGTTTTTCTGTGAGGGTAGAAATCCCCCATTCTTCAGAAGATATAATTTTCTTAAAAATAATTTTTGAAAAATTATAAATTTAATTTATTCTTGCTATGTTGCCTTCCTTTTCCCCTAAACGCCTGCCTCTTATACACATCTAGATGTGTATAAGAGACAGGATAATAGCTTTATGAGACTGTTATAATTTTATCAGTCAAATACCTTTGAAGTACTGGAAATTTAATGATCTTGCCATTGGCAATCTTTTTCATGTGTATAAAGAAGAAATATAATTTCTTTTTCTGGTCTCATATAATAAGACTTAGAATCATAATCAGATTCATTTTCGATGAAGCATAGGTATTACCTTTATCTTTGACAATTGCAAGAATACTTGCTACAACCTGTCTCTTATACACATCTAGATGTGTACCAGATCAATTTGGGATGTGGATGAGGATCCATATCCCGATAATCCGAGATATATCCGAATTATATAAATGTCTTCCTCCTTAGATATTCTGGGGTCTTCCACCTCGTCCCCTATAAGGAGACTGAGAATTGCCACGTCTCATGAAACCTGTAAAAATTCTCGAGATAAGAAGTCAGGATTATAGAGAATTCTCAGATCCTTTTTTATAAAATATTTCAAAATCAAAAGGAGTTAATTGAGCTTGCCATCTTGCAAACATTTGCTTAGATGTATCATTTTTAAAATCTTTATTAAACATAAATTTTACTGAATGAGAATCAGTAATAATTATAAATTTTTGATTATATAAATCGTTTTGAAATTTTAAAACACATTTAACTATTGCTAACATTTCATGAGCAACAGTAGCATATTTTTTCTGACTATTAGTCCATTTACCAGAATGAAATCTAACCAAATAGATTTGTTTATTATCTGGATTGATTTGTTTTAAAATACCACCAAATCCTATATTAGAAGCATCTGTTTCTATTATTTTTGACCATTTAGGATTTGCTAATGATAAACATGGTAAATATTGAACTTTAAATTTAATTTGTTTAACTAAATCTAGTTAATTTATCATTCCAAGGAATATTATTTTGCTTTAATCTATCATATAAAGGAGCTAAATCTTTAGAAAGATTTTACATATAATAAGGAGAAATATAATTCAAACTTCCTAAAAATCTTTGATTTTGTTTTTTATCTAAAATTTTATTGGGAAATTTAGATGCAAATTCTATTGCTCTATTAATGGGTGTCTCTTATACACATCTAGATGTGTATATTTTGAACCAAAAATCGAATTTTGGTTCATTTTATACAAATCTTTGGTTTTGATATAACTAAACCATTGTTTATAATCAGTTTTTTGAATAAATCAAGATGTTTAAAATTAATTCCAATGTTTCGGAAAACACAAGTATATCATCAATATAAACAATGATAAAATCCATATAAGAAATAAAAATATCATTCATAATTTTCTGAAATTCAGAAGGAGTATTTTTTAATCCAAATGGCATAACATTCCATTCAAATTGTCCAAAAGGAACATTAAATGCAGTTCTATAAGTATGATCTTTAAAAATTTGAATTTGCCAATATCCTGATTTTAAATCAAATTTAGAAAATATATTGGCCTTATATAATTTTTCTAGGTATAAATCTTTTTTATTTGGAATAGGATACCTGATCCATTTTAAAACTTTATTTAAAGGTTTATAATTTATAACAAGACGAGGAACACCTCTCTCTTGTTCAGCTTTGTTATTAACATAAAAGGCAGTACAAGACCAAGGAGATTGAGAAGGTTTTATTAAACCTTTCTGAAGTTAAACGTCAATTTCGTTTTTACAAAATTCTAGAAATTCTAGAATTCATTTGAAATGGTCTAGACTATTTGTAGGAATATCCTGTTCATAAAATTAATGTATTGAAGAAAAACTACATGCTTTTTTCTATTCTAAAAAGCACTAGGATGATCAGCACAAATAGATTGTGAAAATTGTTCAGAAATAGATTTAATCTTTTCTTGAACTTTTGATTGCTGTAAAATATCAGAAATAGAAATACTATAAATTTCTGAAGTTAATGAATTTAAATGAGAATATTTTAAAGCAATAAGAGAATTTATATCTCTAGTAAGAGTATCAGTTATAAACTGAAAATAAATCATTTTCTACTTCTTGGTTTTTATAAGTACCAGTAAAACCATTATTATCCAAATTTTTAATAGGATACAAAGTATTAATAAAAGGAGTTCCTAATATAATAGGAGGATTCATCAGATTTTTAACAAGTAAAAATGTCTGAGGAATGCAGATATTATCTTGACAAATATAAGCAGTTGGAATTTTATAATTAATTTCTAGTTTATCACCAGAAGCAGACCGTAAAGTATGAGCAGTCTTTTTATAATATTTAGTAGGTATTAAACCTTCTTGAATACAACAAAGATCAGCACCACTATCAATCATGGCAACTGATTCAGCTAAGAAATCATTATCAATTAAAAATTTAATTTTTATATACCATCTATGAGATGTAACAATTTGCATAATATTTAGAAAATTATCAAATTGATTTTTATTATTACTGGAAGAAATATTTTCTACCGGTTTTATTATTTCTTTTCCTTTATTAAAAGATTTTTCAACAAAAGAAAGTCTATTATCTATAAAAATATTAATTTTGTTTTAATAATTGAATTTCATTTTTTATATTTTTTATTTCATCATGCAAATTTGCTAATGTGATTCCTGTTTCTTGTGATTGATATAATTTACCAATCCTATTTTTAATTTCTAACATTGTATATGGATCAGAAGTTATTACAACTGAATTCGATTTATGAGAAGAAGATGGATAAGGTGAGGATGAGATGTAGATGAAGATGCCCAATCTAAAATTTTTGATCGAATATCATTATCTTGTATTTGAGTTAATAACTCAAGAATATTATCATTTGTAATCATATACAATCTGAAAATCTTGAAATTGTGAAAGAATGTTATAATATTCTTTATTTTGATTATCATCCAAAATAGTAGTAACATTATTACTATTACAAGTATTACAACAGGGAGATGATGTATTACAAACAATATCATCAGAATCTGTAGAATTATGATCATGTGTATGAATTTGATCATCAGAATCATAATTATCATCAGAAGAAATACTAGTAACACTATCAGTGCTAGGGTTATTATCAGTATCTATAATTTTATAAATTTCATTTTTAATTTCATCGTCCAAATCTAATTGCTTAATTTTAGCTTTTTTATTTTCAGTACAATTAGGAGCTATATGACCTTTCTTACCACATGTATAACATTTAATTGGTTTTTTCCTAAATTTTTTAGGTTGAGATTCTCTCTGTTTTTTGCGAAATTCTCGCTTCTCTCTTTGTTTTTCTCTGGAATATTTAGGTTTGGACCTTTTACTGTTATACAATGAAGGTCTATAATATGATTTTTTCTTAGAAGAGATATCTTCTAATCCAAATTGGCTACAAAATTGACCTAATTGTCTTTTTTCAGTTAATTGTTGTCTTTTTAATTGTTGATTCAATCTAATTTCATTACACAAGGCTATGCCTTCTTGTACACAAGTACCAATTAATTTTCCATAAGTATAATAATCATAAGGAATTGAAATATTATCTTTTCGAAGAGCCTTTTTAATGCGTTCAGCAAATAAAGGGGGTAAGCCATCTATAAATTTGGCTTTCCAGTAAGGACTATTACTTTCTGGGAGTTTAAAAACTCTGGACATAAAAGTATCTTTATACCATCTAAAATTAGTAAGTGTTTTACATCTTAGGCCATTTAATAAAGTACGAATATTTTCATGATTAATTGTATAACGGCCTGTAAAATGATCTAAAATATTAACCATAAGTGTATAAACTGCATCTTCAGAAATCTGAGATGTATTTGGCTCTGTTTTGACAGCATTTAAAATTGTATCTCTTGATTCTTGGGTGAAATAATTATCCCACCAACCTTTTAGTTGACCAGTAAATCCAGCAACTATCATTGAAGCAACACGTTTATCATTATTATTATTTGCTTTTGCTACAGTGGAATACATGAGCATTCTATGTATTAAATTACTAATTTGTCTGTCTCTTATACACATCTAGATGTGTATAAGAGACATTCTTTTTCCATCTAGAGACATCTTAGCAAGAATAAATTATTTACACAATCTATTTGTGCTGATCAAGATGTTTATAGCAGAAACAGGTAGAACAATTTTTTTCAAAATTAAGAGTATTAATTTTTAACGAAGAAAACTTTTCATCTAAAAGTTTTTCTAAATCTGAAATTGGTTTAAAATTAAAACCATTAATATTAGGTGGAGGTTGCAAAGAAGCTTTTGCAATTTCATGGAAATCATTATTTTGACTATTAGTCGAAATAGAATTTGAAATCTTTGTTATTAAAGAAAATAATTTATCCATTTTATTATGAAGAGAACTAATTTGTTCACCTAAAACTTTAATAAAAATATTAGTATAATTATTTTGTTGATACATATTATTAAGTATGTTGCAATAACTTGAGGAATATCATTTGGTAAAGTAAATAATTTTTGTGGAGGATATAACTCCGTAGATTGTTTTCCATCAGAAATTGATATGATCGTTCAAGAATATTAATATAATTATTCAAATAAGTAGTTATAAACCAAGGAACAAAAGGAATTATTTTATTATGTAAAGCGGTAGAGCAATCGAATTTGCATCTAAATTTCCCGATAAAATTTTAGATATAAACCTGTCTCTTATACACATCTAGATGTGTATAAGAGACAATAAAATTCTTGTTTTATTAAGCTGTCTTGCGTTGAACCGGACTAAAATCTATAACTAGTCATAAATTAAAATCTAATTGATTCAGGTAGGAATTTCCTTATCTAATTCATTGTAATTCATTTTGTCAATAATGTATACCTCTGTCTCTTATACACATCTAGATGTGTATAAGAGATGGAATATTATCATTAATTGTATGTAATGATGCGAGTTTTGACCGTGCGGGAATATAATTATCATCGATTAAAGAAAATGCTGTGTAATATTTTGAGCATGAGATGAAGAAGAAATGCCTTTATTTATAATCCAATGATCAGGAAATTGAATTTCATTCCATTTAATTGGTTGTCTAGTTATAATATGAGATTTATTAAAATTAGTTTCAATTAAAATTGTTTCTTCAGAATGATTATTAATCAATTTACACTTTGGATTCAAAGTAGAGAGCAGTTTAAAACAAACTCTATAACATAAACATATAAGTTCAGATCCAGGTACATAATTGTAACCATGAATTTTAACATTTAATGTTAAAGCATCAAGTATCTTATAACATCTAGATAAAGATAATTGCAAATATAGGATAAACATTAAAATAAACTGGACCATTGGCCATGGATTGTATAATATGGACATATGCTGCATTACAGCAAGAATATAATATCTGTCTCTTATACACATCTAGATGTGTATAAGAGACAGCTTAATAAGTGGATTATAAGAATCAATCTCATTATGATCTAATAATTGTATAACATGTTCATCAGAATTTAAAGGAATTGATTTTTCTATTGTTTTAACAACATATTTAGATATAATATTATCAAATAAACCATATTTATAAATAACAGAAGGTGAAATTTTCGGAATTGTCCACTTATTAAGTAGATCAATATCTTGAGGAATATCATATTCTTCTTTTAATTTATTTTTATCATATGATGATGATAAAGAGGATACAAATGATAATGGATGATCTTCCATTTTTTATAAAATAAACATCTATGTCGATTGTTATCAAATCTTAAATCCTTGCTCTGATACCATTTTCACTAAATCTTGGACTGTGGCCTTAATACGAAGCCCACCAGACAAACCGTGTTGGAATCCCGTATTGGCTTAGCACCGTATTGGGATTCCGTATTGGTTTACAAATCGTATTAAAACTGAGTTCAAAATTTAGATCTGGCGATTAGCCCAAGGACCGTCCGCCACTAACCACAATATACATAAATTAGAGTCAAACTCTTTCTTTGTAAAATCATTCTTAATAATCAGCAGTCTAGGTTTTTGGACCAAACTTAATTTTACCTTTAAAATTTTCTGTCAAGGAAAATATTTAATTTATTCTTGCTATGATGCCTTTCTTTTCCCCTAAACGCCTTCACTCATCGGCTAAGCGGGTACTTCCAGGCCAGCAAAATCATTTTCATAAATTAAGAGTATTAATTTTTAATGAAGAAAACTTTTTATTAAAAGTCATTTTCTTAAGTCAGAAATAGGTTTATAAATTAAATGGTTAATAATTTACGGTCCTTGGGCTTATAACAGAACTAACATTGTTGACAATTTTAGCTTTAATAATAATATGGCAGTACTAACCAATACCTTATTACATATCTCATATAAGCCATCTACCTGTCTATTAGTCGAAACATCTCGGGGTCTTCTTCTTATATTAAAATAAAATAATTACAAAATTTGAGTAGAGATGTACAACAGAGGGAGAGAGAAGTGTATAAGACTAAAGAAAATAAAAAAGGAAAAACATATTAATAATATGTATCAACAAAATAATTATACTAATATTTTTATTAAAGTTTTAGGTGAACAAATTAGTTCTCTTCATAATAAAATGGATAAATTATTTTCTTTAATATTAAAGATTTCGAATTCTATTTCGACTAATAGTCAAAATAATGATTTCCATGAAATTGCAAAAGCTTCTTTGCAACCTCCACCTATAATTAATGGTTTTAATTTTAAACCTATTTCTGATCTTGAAAAACATTTAGATGAAAAGTTTTCTTCGTTAAAAATTAATACTCTTAATTTTGTTAAAATAATTTGCAATCATCTTCTAATTAAACACATCTAATGTTCTAAGAGACAGATGATACAAGTTCATTTATTTCAAAATTATAAGAATTTATTAGTCTCTTATACACATCTAAGTCCTTAAGAGATAATATCAAACATTTTATGAAAATTCTCTTAAGAACATAATTATTCTTTTATTAATTTAATTTTTATATAATCGACATGATAAAGAGGATATAGATGATAATGGATGATCATCCATTTTTTATAAAATAAACATCTATGTATCATCATCATATGATGTGTATAAGAGACAGGTCGAGGGTAATAATAATGATACATAGTTGGTTTATCACCAAACTTATAAGAATTACTGAGTTTATTAATTTCATCTGAAATTACTTTTCTTTTATTAGAAGAAGATTGCAAATTATTTTCAAAATTCAAATTCTATTTCGACTAATATTCTGATGATAATCTTATACAATTATTAGATCATAATGATATTGATTCTTATAGATCTACTGGTAAATTTAATTTTATGCATATTGGTTTAGTGCAATTTAATTTTATGCATATTGGTTTAGTGCAAATTGCTTTTAAACCTTTAACTTTAAAAGGTTTACCTGAATCATTTATAGCTGCTGTACGAATGCTCGTAAGCTTGATTGGAATAAAATCCTTAATGGGTATTATACAATCCAGTCTGGCCAATGGTCCAGTTTATTTTAATGTTTATCCTAATTTGCAATTATCTTTATCTGATGTTAATATACTTGATGCTTTAACATTAAATGTTAAAATTCATGGTTACAATTATGTACCTGGATCTGAACTCATATGTTTATGTTATAGAGTTTGTTTTAAACTGCTCTCTACTTTGAATCCAAAGTGTAAATTGATTAATAATCATTCTGAAGAAACAATTTTAATTGAAACTAATTTTAATAAATCTCAGATTATAACTAGACAACCAATTAAATGGAATGAAATTCAATTTCCTGATCATTGGATAATAAATAAAGGCATTTCTTCTTCATCTCATGCTCAAAATATTACACATGATCCTCAGATTATATCTACCCCTGATGGACAAATTGTTCTTCGATTTGATAAAAAGAGACAGGTCGAATATTCCATCTAGACATAGTATTGGTTCTAGACCATCATCTTGTGATAAACCAACTATGTATCATTATTATTACCCTCGACCTACTCCTCAGGATATTTTATTTGAGGAACAACAGCATATTATTAATAATAGTTATTCTGGAAAAGAAATTTATGAATGGAATTTAGATGGGTATACTGATAGACAAATTAGTAATTTAATACATAGAATGCTCATGTATTCCACTGTAGCAAAAGCAAATAATAATAATCTTGTTCTTGTTCTTTTGTATATTCAAAAGCTGTTATTCTTCTAATCATGGTTGTTGGGATAATTATTTCACCCAAGAATCAAGAGGTACAATTTTAAATGCTGTCAAAACAGAGCCAAATACATCTCAGATTTCTGAAGATGCAGTTTATACACTTATGGTTAATATTTTAGATCATTTTACAGGCCGTTATACAATTAATCATGAAAATATTCGTACTTTATTAAATGGCCTAAGATGTAAAACACATTCGAATTTGGATTAGAAGATATCTCTTCTAAGAAAAAATCATATTATAGACCTTCATTGTATAACAGTAAAAGGTCCAAACCTAAATATTTCAGAGAAAAACAAAGAGAGAAGCGAGAATTTCGCAAAAAACAGAGAGAATCTCAACCTAAAAAATTTAGGAAAAAACCAATTAAATGTTATACATGTGGTAAGAAAGGTCATATAGCTCCTAATTGTACTATTTGAAAATAAAAAAGCTAAAATTAAGCAATTAGATTTGGACGATGAAATTAAAAATGAACATTTATATGTTTATAGAGACTGATAATAACCCTAGCACGATAGTGTTACTAATATTTCTTCGATGATAATTATGATTCGATGATCAAATTCATATACATGATCATTCTGATTCGATGATATTGTTTGTAATACATCATCTCCTAGATATAATATGTATCTATGTCTACATATGTATATAGAGACAGATAATCAAAATAAAGAATATTATGAATATTCTTTTGGTATTTCAATATTTTGAGGCTTAATATTATACACATCTGATAATATTCTTGATAGGTATAGATGAGTGAAATACAATATAATAATTCTTAGATCAAAAATTTTAGATTGGGCATCTTGATTAACATCGCCTCTCATCTTCTCCATCTTCTTCTCATAAATCGAATTCGATTGTAATAACTTCGAGCCATATATAATTTACCAATCCTATTTTTAATTTCTAACATTGTACTGTCTTGCAGTTGAATTATTAAAACAAAATAATATTTTTATAGATAATAGACTTTCTTTTGTTGAAAAATCTTTTAATAAAGGAAAAGAAATAATAAAACCGGTAGAAAATATTTCTTCCAGTAATAATAAAAATCAATTTGATAATTTTCTAAATATTATGCAAATTGTTACATCTCATAGATGGTATATAAAAATTAAATTTTAATTGATAATGATTTCTTAGTGAATCGATTGCCATGATTGATAGTGGTGCTGATCTTTGTTGTATTCAAGAAGGTTTAATACCTACTAAATATTATAAAAAGCTGCTCATACTTTACGATACGGTGATAAACTAGAAATTAATTATAAAATTCCAACTGCTTATATTTGTCAAGATAATATCGCATTCCTCGACATTTTTACTTGTTAAAAATCGATGAATCCTCCTATTATATTAGGAACTCCTTTTATTAATACTTTGTATCCTATTAAAAATTTGGATAATAATGGTTTTACTGGTACTTATAAAAACCAAGAAATTTATTTTCAGTTTATAACTTTTTATTAGAGATACAAATTCTCTCTCTTGGATTCAAAATCTAGATGTGTATAAAATTTTCTTTCATTACTTTGTAAAAATATGATAAAAGCCCATGTCTTTATTTTAATTTTGTAAAAGCATTTATCAAAGGATGACTGATGAAGCCAGTTCCTCTGATTGTCATATGACACCTGCAAAAGCAAGAGAAAAATTCAAAAAAATTTTGGAAAATATTCCACCTATGGATTATACAAATATAGAATATCCTATTAGAAATTATTATAATCAAAATTATTATAATTATAAAAAAGATTTGATAAGAAGTAAAAATTATTTTCGTTCTAGAATTATTATAGCAAAAAAGAATCAATACTGTCTCTTATACACATCTAGATGTCTAGGGGAGGAAGACATTTATATAATCAGATATATCTGGATTATCAGGATATGGATCCTCATCCACATCTCTTATACACATCTGGGTAATATAAGAAAAGATCATCCATTATATGGACAATTGCAAGAATACTTGCTACAACAGCATAAAGGTAATATGTGTATAAGATATGCTTCGGTTACTGAAAATGAATCTGATTCTGATTCTAAGTCTTATTATATGAGACCAGAAAAAGAAATTATATTTCTTCTTGATGAAAAAGATTGCCAATGGCAAGATCAACCTTGGAAAATACTTCAAAGGTATTTGACTGATAAAGTCAAATACCTTTGAAGTATTTTCCAAGGTTGATCTTGCCATTGGCAATCTTTTTCATCAAGAAGAAATATAATTTCTTTTTCTGGCAGAAATATAATTCTGTCTCTTATACACAATCACTTTCCTATACTTATTGGCATTATATTCAAAGTTTTCATAAAACTTTTTATTACGAAAATTCTAAACACAAGCACACTTGGTTTATTAAATAATGCTCAAATATCACATCTCAAAATATCCGTAATTGGTTTATCCATTGGTTAATTACTCATGGACCCTCAGTGAAAATTTTACTGGGTTCATTTTAAGTAATTATACCAAGAATAAATTAATTTAGTTATGTTGACTCAAAAGTTATACTCTCGGAAAATATTAATGAAGAAAACTTTTCATCTAAAAGTGTTTCTTATACAGAAATAGGTTGGAAATTATAACTCCGTAGATTAGGTGGAATTTGGTTATACCCCTGATCATTGTCTGAAAATTATATCGAGCCTATTATACCAAATTCTGGGATAAACTCATGAAAATAGACCCAGATACCAAACAATTATTTGGTCAAGAATTATTGGACCAAATAAAAGAAAAAATTACAGGTTATACTGATACTACTTCAATTACCCGAGCAATGGAGCCAAGTCCTTTCAGGCATATTGCCAGGAAACTACAAGTGCAATCAGGCACTATGACAAAAGATGAAATTGTTCGAACATGATTCATTATCATCATTTCAGTCTGTCTCTTATACACATCTAGATGTGTATAAGAGATCTGCTATATACACCTCGAATTGTAAGAGACAGCCAGGAATTGTCTTTTGAAGCAGACATGTGTATTATCATCAGGTATATTCACTGTCTAGATGTGTATAAGAGATTAAATGTTAGGCGTCGGACTGGTTAAAATTATGTACCTGGATCTGAACTTATATGTTTATGTTATAGAGTTTGTTTTAAACTGCTCTCTTATTTTCTTTAGTCTTTCTACTTCTCTCTCCTCTCTGTTGTACACATCTAGATGTGTATAAGAGACAGCATATTGATCATTTACATATAAATGACCCGAGGTATTCCTCATCACCTCTTACGAGGTACCTTCTTCCCTTTCCTTTTAATTTTGTTAAGTCCTGACATAACATGTCAGGCTATATGACATATGTTGTTTGTTATCTGTGAAGTATGGGAAGTACCCGCTTAGCCGATGAGTGAAGGCGTTTAGGGGAAAAGAAAGGCATCATAGCAAGAATAAATTAAATATTTTCCTTGACAGAAAATTTTAAAGGTAAAATTAAGTTTGGTCCAAAAACCTAGACTGCTGATTATTAAGAATGATTTTACAAAGAAAGAGTTTGACTCTAATTTATGTATATTGTGGTTAGTGGCGGACGGTCCTTGGGCTAATCGCCAGATCTAAATTTTGAACTTAGTTTTAATACGATTTGCAAACCAATACGGAATCCCAATACGGTGCTAAGCCAATACGGTATTCCAACACGGTTTGGGCTTTGTATTAAGGTACAGTCCAAGATTTAGTGAAAATGGTATCAGAGCAAGGACTATTAAGATTGATAACAATCGACATAGATGTTTATTTTATAAAAAATGGAAGATCATCCATTATCATCTGTATCCTCTTTATCATCATCATATGATAAAAATAAATTAAAAGAAGAATATGATATTATCAAGATATTGATCTACTTAATAAGTGGACAATTCCTAAAATTTCACCTTCTGTTATTTATAAATATGGTTTATTTGATAATATTATATCTAAATATGTTGTTAAAACAACAGAAAAATCAATTCCTTTAAATTCTGATGAACATGTTATACAATTATTAGATCATAATGATATTGATTCTTATAGATCTGGTAAATTTAATTTTATGCATATTGGTTTAGTGCAAATTGCTTTTAAACCTTTAACTTTAAAAGGTTTACTGAATCATTTATAGTCATGAGATGCTCGTAATCTTGATTGGAATCTGAGGAATTAAGATATTATCTTGACAATCCAGTCTGGCCAATGGTCCAGTTTTATTTAATGTTTATCCTAATTTGCAATTATCAAATTTTTCTGATGTTAATATACTTGATGCTTTAACATTAAATGTTAAAATTCATGGTTACAATTATGTACCTGGATCTGAACTCATATGTTTATGTTATAGAGTTTGAACGTGGCAATTCTCAGTCTCCTTATAGGGGACGAGGTGGAAGACCCCCAGTAATATCTAGGGGATTGAGACATTCCTAGAAAGAGATATACTGGTAGTTCTTCCACCTCTGTAAAGGAATATTGGCTTAGCACCGTATTGGGATTCCGTATTGGTTTACAAATCGTATTAAAACTGACAGATGTGTAGATCTGGCGATTAGCCCAAGGACCGTCCGCCACTAACCACAATATACATAAATTAGAGTCAAACTCTTTCTTTGTAAAATCATTCTTAATAATCAGCAGTCTAGGTTTTTGGGCTCAACCTTTTTACCTTTAAAATTTTCTGTCAAGGAAACTATTTAATTTATTCTTGCTATGATGCCTTTCTTTTCCCCTAAACGCCTTCACTCATCGGCTAAGCTTGAGGGTACTTCCCAGGCCAGCAATTATAAATTAAATAGATCCTGCCTGAAAACTTTAAAGAACCGAACCTAGAAAACCTTTTATTAAAAAGTTTTTAAAGAAAGGGTTCAAAATAATTTATGCATCGTCAAACACTTAAGATAAGATAACAAACAACATATGACAATTAGCCTGACATATTATGTCAGGACTTAACATGTGTATAAGGGACAGGCTTCTGGTGATAAACTAGAAATTAATTATAAAATTCCGGTCTTCTTCTTATATTAAAATAAAATAATTACAAAAGAGGAGTAGAGATGTACAACGAGGGAGAGAGAAGTAGAAAGACTAAAGAAAATAAAAAGGAAAACTATGTGCATGCCTTCCTACGAACAATTCGAGGTTATATAGGCGTCGGACTTGAAAAAAATTAAATGTACAAATTGGATTTTTGAAATCAGTGAAATTACTGTTTCTACATGAATATCTGTTTGTACAGTGAAATTACTGTTCATCCGTGAATTCACTTTGGAATTTACTGTTTATACAGTATTTGAACAGTGAATTTACTGTTTGTGTGGGATCCACTTTGATTTCGACATTTGTCTTGAACATTTTTTGATCATCTGATCTTTTTCTTCATTGCTTCTTTTGCTTGAGTGCTTCTAAAACACTTTGAAGAATATCTTCGGGCTTTTCAATTGGTTGTGATTCACCATACGAATTTGGATGATTATTAGAGTCCATTGAATTGTCTTTTGAAGAACATGATTCATTATCATCATTTGCATTCTCATCAATTTGATTGAGATCAATAGAAAGATCTTGTTTAATATGCTCTTTTAATTGTTCTTTCAGTATTGCTTCATATGAGCAGCAACAATTTCATCTTTTGTCATAGTGCCTGATTGCACTTGTAGTTTTCTGGCAATATGCCTGAAAGGACTTGGCTCCATTGCTCGGGTAATTGAAGTAGTATCAGTATAACCTGTAATTTTTTCTTTTATTTGGTCCAATAATTCTTGACCAAATAATTGATTTGGTATCTGGGTCTATTTTCATGAGTTTATCCCAGAATTTGGTATAATAGGCTCGATATAAACAAGGGAAATGATCAGGGGTATAACCAAATTCGGGTTCCCATTTATAAATCCAAGGGATTGAAAATTCAAGAAAGAAATATATGGTAGCTATTTCTGTGGGTAAAGGAATATTTTCCTGGGAGTATAACTTTTTGAGGATAGGTGAGAATTTTATCCAAGAATGGTATAATTGAAGAAATGGCTCAGGTAAAATTTTACTGAGGGTCCATGAGTAATCCACCAATGGATAAACCAATTGGGGATATTTTGAGAAAGGATATTTGAGGACAATATTCCTTTACCCACAGAAATGTGTTTAGAATTTTCGTAATAAGAAGTTTTATGAAAACTTTGAATATAATCTGTTATACCTTCCTAGGAAAGTGATTGTTGTTTTTCAACAAAACATTGTTTTTTCTTTCTAAAATTTTCAGCCTCCCATGAAAATATAACTTTCTTTAAATTATAGCTGCTATTTTATATCCTGATAATCAGATATATCTGAATAATATAAATGTCTTCCTCCCCTAGATATTACTGGGGGTCTTCCACCTCGTCCCCTATAAGGAGACTGAGAATTGCCACGTCTCATGAAACCTGTAAAATAAGTTCTCAAAGAATTTATTAGATTGACAATTCATATAATTGTTTTATTTTTGAATGATATATATTTTTACAGAAATTTATTTCTGCTTGCTCTATATTATATTCTTGCTGTAATAAAGATATGTCCATATAGGATCTTGTTCTTGTTCTTTTGTATATTCAAAAGTTTATTCTTCTTTTTATTTGTTCTAGTCTATTTTTGCTATAATAATTCTAGAACGAAAATAATTTTACTTCTTATCAAATCTTTTTTATAATTATAATAATTTTGATTATAATAATTTCTAATAGGATATTCTATATTTGTATAATCCATAGGTGGAATATTTTCCAAAATTTTTTGAATTTTTCTCTTGTCCAACATTGCAGGTGTCATATGACATAACTGAACTGGCTTCATCAGTCATCCTTTGATAAATGCTTTCTACAAAATTGAATAAAGATTTGTTAAGAATATAATTAATTTTTTATCAAAGAAATTATTAATGCAAATATTTTAATGCAATAAGAGAAATTTATATCTCTAGTAAGAGTATCAGTTATAAACTGAAAATAAATTTCTTGGTTTTTATAAGTACCAGTAAAACCATTATTATCCTTATTTTTATTAGGATACAAAGTATTAATAAAAGGAGATAATAATAGAATAGGAGGATTCATCGATTTTTAACAAGTAAAAATGTCCGAGGAATGCGAGATATTATCTTGACAAATATAAGCGATTGGAATTTTATAATTAATTTCTAGTTTATCACCGAAGTAACGATTTGCAAACCCATACCGTGTTGGAATACGGTGCTAAGCTTTAGTCTCTTATTACACATCTAGATGTATACACATCTATCATGGCAATGATTCACTAAGAAATCATTATCAATTAAAAATTTAATTTTTATATACCATCTATGAGATGTAACCATTTGCATAATATTTAGAAAATTATCAAATTGATTTTTATTATTACTGGAAGAAATATTTTCTACCGGTTTTATTATTTCTTTTCCTTTATTAAAAGATTTTTCAACAAAAGAAAGTCTATTATCTATAAAAATATTATTTTGTTTTAATAATTGAATTTCATTTTTATATTTTTATTTCATCATGCAAATTTGCTAATGTGATTCTGTTTCTTGTGATTGCTATAAATCACAATCCAATTTTTAATTTCTAACATGTCTATATACACATCTAGATGTGTATAACAACTGAATTCGATTTATGAGAAGAAGATAGAAGATGATATTTCTTCTGATGATAGATGAAGATGCCCAATCTAAAATTTTTGATCTAAGATTATTATCTTGTATTTGAGTTAATAACTCAAGAATATTATCATTTGTAATCATATTAATTTGAAAATCTTGAAATTGTGAAAGAATATTATAATATTCTTTATTTTGATTATCATCCAAAATGACAGTAACATATTACTATTACAAGTATTACAACAGGGAGATGATGTATTACAAACAATATCATCAGAATCTGTAGAATGATCATGTATATGAATTTGATCATCAGAATCATCAATTATCATCAGAAGAAATATTAGTAACACTATCAGTGCTAGGGTTATTATCAGTATCTATAATTTTATAAATTTCATTTTTAATTTCATCGTCCAAATCTAATTGCTTAATTTTAGCTTTTTTATTTTCAGTACAATTAGGAGCTATATGACCTTTCTTACCACATGTATAACATTTAATTGGTTTTTTCCTAAATTTTTTAGGTTGAGATTCTCTGTTTTTAAAATTAAGCAATTAGATCTTTGTTTTTCTCTGAAATATTTAGGTTTGGACCTTTTACTGTTATACAATGAAGGTCTATAATATGATTTTTTCTTAGAAGAGATATCTTCTAATCCAAATTGGCTACAAAATTGACCTAATTGTCTTTTTTCAGTTAATTGTTGTCTTTTTAATTGTTGATTCAATCTAATTTCATTACACAAGGCTATGCCTTCTTGTACACAAGTACCAATTAATTTTCCATAAGTATAATAATTATAAGGAATTGAAATATTATCAATTTTTCGAAGAGCCTTTTTAATGCGTTCAGCAAATAAAGGGGGTAAGCCATCTATAAATTTGGCTTTCCAGTAAGGACTATTACTTTCTGGGAGTTCAAAAACTCTGGACATAAAAGTATCTTTATACCATCTAAAATTAGTAAGTGTTTTACATCTTAGGCCATTTAATAAAGTACTAATATTTTCATGATTAATTGTATAACGGCCTGTAAAATGATCTAAAATATTAACCATAATGTATAGACTGCAATTTCAGAAATCTGAGATGTATTTGGCTCTATTTTGACAGCATTTAAAATTGTATCTCTTGATTCTTGGGTGAAATAATTATCTCCACCAACATCTTAGTTGACCAGTAAATCCAGCAACTATCATTGAAGCAACACGTTTATCATTATTATTACCTGTCTCTTATACACATCTTTTTGTTCCTTGGTTTATAACTACTTATTTAAACAATTATATTAATATTTTGGAAAGATCATATCAATTTTCCGATGGAAAGCAATCTACGGAGTTATATCCTCCTTGTTGTTCCTCAAATAAAATATCTGAGGAGTAGGTCGAGGTAATAATAATGATACATAGTTGGTTTATCACCAAACTTATAAGAATTCGAGTTTATTAATTTCATCCAAATTACTTTTCTTTATTAGGAGAATCATTGCAAATCATTTTCAAAATTAAGAGTATTTATTTTTAATGAAGAAAACTTTTCATCTAAAAGTTTTTCAAGATCAGAAATAGGTTTAAAATTAAAACCATTAATTATAGGTGGAGGTTGCAAAGAAGCTTTTGCAATTTCATGGAAATCATTATTTTGACTATTAGTCGAAATAGAATTTGAAATCTTTGTTATTAAAGAAAATAATTTATCCATTTTATTATGAAGAGAACTAATTTGTTCGCCTAAAACTTTAATAAAAATATTAGTATAATTATTTTGTTGATACATATTATTAATATGTTGCAAAGTAACAGGTAACATACGGAGTTATATCCTTTTGAAAAGCATTAAATGAAATAGAAGTATTATTTGGTAAAGTAAATAATTTTTGTGGAGGATATAACTCCGTAGATTGTTTTCCATCAGGAAATTGATATGATCGTTCAAGAATATTAATATAATTATTCAAATAAGTAGTTATAAACCAAGGAACAAAAGGAATAATTTTATTATGTAAAGCAGTGAATTCATAAAATTCTTTTGATATATTATCAAGGTCTTGAGATGTATAAACCTCGAAAAACCATTGTCTAAATTCTTTCCATTGTAAAGAATAAAATTCTTGTTTTATTAACTGTCTTGCAGTTGAACCGGGACTAAAATCTATAACTGTAGTCATAAATTAAAATCTAATTCAGATTCAGTAGGAATTTCCTTATCCAATTCATTATTATGAATTGGTCTAATTATATTATTTTCATTTATATGTAATTGATCAATATGAGAAGTAGATGAAATATTATCATTAATTGTATGTAATGATGCAGGTTTTGACTGTGCAGGAATATAATTATTATCAGTTAAAGAAAACTGAGATTGAGAAGAAAATGTCCTATAAGGATGTCTAGATGATGATGGTCTAGAGAAGAAAATGTCCTATAAGGATGTCTAGATGATGATGGTCTAGAACCAATACTATGTCTAGATGGAATATTCGATTTATCAAATCGAAGAACAATTTGTCCATCATTATCTTTAATCGAGGATCATCTTTGTGTAATATTTTTAGCATGAGATGAAGAAGAAATGCCTTTATTTATAATCCAATGATCGAAATTGAATTTCATTCCATTTAATTGGTTGTCTAGTTATAATCGAGATTTATTAAAATTAGATGGATTAAAATTGTTTCTTCAGAATGATTATTAATTAATTTACACTTTGGATTCAAAGTAGAGAGCATCCTAAAACAAACTCTATAACATAAACATATGAGTTCAGATCCAGGTACATAATTGTAACCATGAATTTTAACATTTAATGTTAAAGCATCAAGTATATTAACATCAGATAAAGATATTATTGCAAATTAGGATAAACATTAAAATAAACTGGACCATTGGCCAGACTGGATTGTATAATACCCATTAAGGATTTTTTCCAATCAAGATTACGAGCATCTCGTACAGCAGCTATAAATGATTCAGGTAAACCTTTTAAAGTTAAAGGTTTAAAAGCAATTTGCACTAAACCAATATGCATAAAATTAAATTTACCAGCAGATCTATAAGAATCAATATCATTATGATCTAATAATTGTATAACATGTTCATCAGAATTTAAAGGAATTGATTTTTCTGTTGTTTTAACAACATATTTAGATATAATATTATCAAATAAACCATATTTATAAATAATGAAGGTGAAATTTTCGAATTGTCCACTACACATCTAGATGTGTATAAGAGACAGATATACAAAAGAACAAGAACAAGATCCTATATATATGATGATGATAAAGAGGATACGATGATAATGGATGATCTTCCATTTTTTCTTTTAAGCTGTCTCTCAGCTGACATTCTAGCATGTGTATCAGCCTCCTATGGCTCTACTCTCTTATACAATTATTTTATTTTAATATAAGAAGAAGACCCCGAGGTATTCCTCATCAGCCTCTTCTGAATCACCGTATTGGGATTCCGTTTTGGTTTGCAAATCGTATTAAAACTAACTTCAAAATTTACAAGGCTAAAGATTAGCCCAAGGACCGTCCGCCACTAACCACAATATACATAAATTAGAGTCAAACTCTTTCTTTGTAAAATCATTCTTAATAATCAGCAGTCTAGGTTTTTGGACCAAACTTAATTTTACCTTTAAAATTTTCTGTCAAGGAAAATATTTAATTTATTCTTGCTATGATGCCTTTCTTTTCCCCTAAACGCCTTCACTCATCGGCTAAGCGGGTACTTCCCAGGCCAGCAATATAAATTAAATATAACCTGCCTGAAAACTTTAAAGAACCGAACCTAGAAAACCTTTTATTAAAAAGTTTTTTAAAGAAAGGGTTCAAAATAATTTATGCATCGTCAAACACTTAAGATACTTTAAGATAACAAACAACATATGACAATTAGCCTGACATATTATGTCAGGACTTAACAAAATTAAAAGGGAAAGGGAAGAAGGTACCTCAGAAGAGGCTGATGAGGAATACCTCGGGGTCTTCTTCTTATATTAAAATAAAATAATTACAAAAGAGGAGTAGAGATGTACAACAGAGGGAGAGAGAAGTAGAAAGACTAAAGAAAATAAAAAAGGAAAACTATGTGCATGCCTTCCTCGGCTGAACAATTCGAGGTTATATAGGCGTCGGACTTGAAAAAAAAATTAAATGTACAGTTGGATTTTTTGAAATCCGTACAGTGAAATTACTGTTTCTACAGTGAATATACTGTTTGTACAGTGAAATTACTGTTCATCCGTGAATTCACTTTGGAATTTCTGTTTATATATTTGAACAGTGAATTCTTGTTTGTGTGGGATCCACTTTGATTTCGACATTTGTCTTGAACATTTTTGATCATCGATCTTTTCTTCATTGCTTCTTTTGCTTGAGTGCTTCTGAGATTGAGAAGAAAATGTCCTATAAGGATGTCTAGATGCTGTCTTCACCAAAGAATTTGGAATGAATTATTAGAGTCCATTGAATTGTCTTTTGAAGAACATGATTCATTATCATCATTTGCATTCTCATCAATTTGATTGAGATCAATAGAAAGATCTTGTTTAATATGCTCTTTTAATTGTTCTTTTACTTGTTTATATAAGCTAAAGAACAATTTCATCTTTTGTCATAGTGCTGATTGCACTTGTAGTTTTCGGCAATATGCCCGAAAGGACTTGGCTCCATTGCTCGGGTAATTGAAGTAGTATCATATAACTTGTAATTTTGCTTTTATTTGGTCCAATAATTCTTGACCAAATAATTGTTTGGTATCTGGGTCTATTTTCATGAGTTTATCCCAGAATTTGGTATAATAGGCTCGATATAAACAAGGGAAATGATCAGGGGTATAACCAAATTCGGGTTCCCATTTATAAATCCAAGGGATTGAAAACTGAGGGTCCATGAGTAATCCACCAATGGATAAACCAATTGGGGATATTTTGAGATAGGATATTTGAGCACAGTTTAATAAACCAAGTGTGCTTGTGTTTAGAATTTTCGTAATAAAAAGTTTTATGAAAACTTTGAATATAATCCCAATAAGTATAGGAAAGTGATTGTTGTTTTTCAACAAAACATTGTTTTTCTGTGAGGGTAGAAATTCCCCATTCTTCAGAAGATATAATTTTCTTAAAAATAATTTTTGAAAAATTATAAATAATAGTATTAGCCATAGGAGGCTGAAAATGCTGAATATCAGCTGATTCACTATAAGAGACACTTTAATATAATATTATCAAACATTATATGTGATTAAGAACATTCTATAAAATATACATAAAATCAGTCAAATACTTTTGAATTATTTTCCAAGGTTGATCTTGCCATTGGCAATCTTTTTCATCAAGAAGAAATATAGTTTCTTTTTCTGGTCTCATATAATAAGACTTAGAATCATAATCAGATTCATTTTCAGTAACCGAAGCATAGGTATTACCTTTATGCTGTTGTAGCAAGTATTCTTGCAATTGTCCAATAATTATATGATCTTTTGGGATATTACCCAGATCAATTTGGGATGTGGATGTTTATCCTAATTTACATCCGATATATCTCAATTATATAAATGTCTTCCTCCCTAGATATTCTGGGGTCTTCCACCTCGTCCCTATAAGGAGACCGAGAATTGCCACGTCTCATGAAACTAATAAATTCTTCCGAAAATTTCACCTTCTGTTATTTATACATATGACATAGATGTTTATAAGATAAGCCTATGGAAAATCATCTATTATACACATCTGTATCTGTAGAGCAACATATAGGATCTTGTTCTTGTTCTTTTGTATATTCAAAAGTGTTATTCTTCTTTTTATTTGTTCTAGTCTATTTTTGCTATAATAATTCTAGAACGAAAATAATTTTACTACTCTTATCAAATCTTTTTATAATTATAATAATTTTGATTATAATAATTTCTAATAGGATATTCTATATTTGTATAATCCATAGGTGGAATATTTTCCAAAATTTTTGAATTTTTCTCTTGCTTTTGCAGTGTCATATGACAATCGAGGAATGGCTTCATCACATCTAGATGTGTATAAGAGACAGCCTTGATAATATATCAAAAGAATTTTAAGGCTATAGTCCAAGATCAAAGAAATTATTAATGCAAATATTTTAATGCAATAAGAGAATTTATATCTCTAGTAAGAGTATCGATTATAAATCGAAAATAAATTTCTTGGTTTTTATAAGTACCAAGAAAACTGTCTCTTATACACATCTAGATGTGTATAAGAGACAGTATTGGTTTAGTGCAATTTAATTTTATGCATATCAGATTTTAACAAGTAAAAATGTCCGAGGAATGCGATATTATCTTGACAAATATAAGCGATAATTTATATTGCTGGCCTGGGACTGTCTCTTATACACATCTTAGACTTTGAAAGATGTGTATTGATACAAGTCTTTTCATATACAATCTGAGAAAGTAAATAATAGAGACGGTTGAATACAACAAAGATCAGTACCACTATCAATGAAGTTAAATAAGGATGATTCAGCTAAGAAATCATTATCAATTAAAAATTTAATTTTTATATACCATCTATGAGATGTAACAATTTGCATAATATTTAGAAAATTATCAAATTGATTTTTATTATTACTGGAAGAAATATTTTCTACCGGTTTTATTATTTCTTTTCCTTTATTAAAAGATTTTTCAACAAAAGAAAGTCTATTATCTATAAAAATATTATTTTGTTTTAATAATTGAATTTCATTTTTTATATTTTTTATTTCATCATGCAAATTTGCTAATGTGATTCCTGTTTCTTCGTGATTGATGATATAATTTACCAATCCTATTTTTAATTTCTAACATTGTATATGGCTCAGAAGTTATTACAACTGAATTCGATTTATGAGAAGAAGATGGAGAAGATGAGGAGGCAGATGTAGATGAAGATGCCCAATCTAAAATTTCACATCACAAGATGTGTATAAGAGACAGGTTATAGAAATCTGAATATTATCAAATGTAATCATATTAATTTGAAAATTATGAAATTGTGAAAGAATATTATAATATTCTTTATTTTGATTCTCATCCAAAATAGTAGTGAATTATCTACTATTACAAGTATTACAACAGGGACCCTGATGTATTACAAACAATATCATCAGAATCTGTAGAATTATGATCATGTATATGAATATGATCATCAGAATCATAATTATCATCAGAAGCTGTACTAGTAACACATCAGTGCTAGGGTTATTATCAGTATCTATAATTTTATAAATTTCATTTTTAATTTCATCGTCCAAATCTAATTGCTTAATTTTGGCTTTTTTATTTTCAGTACAATTAGGAGCTATATGACCTTTCTTACCACATGTATAACATTTAATTGGTTTTTTCCTAAATTTTTTAGGTTGAGATTCTCTGTTTTTTGCGAAATTCTCGCTTCTCTCTTTGTTTTTCTCTGAAATATTTAGGTTTGGACCTTTTACTGTTATACAATGAAGGTCTATAATATGATTTTTTCTTAGAAGAGATATCTTCTAATCCAAATTGGCTACAAAATTGACCTAATTGTCTTTTTCAGTTAATTGTTTCATTTTTAATTGTTGATCCAAATTATATGGACAATTACAAGAATACTTATACAACCTTCTCTTATACACAAGTAGATGTGTCCATAAGTACATAATCAGAGTGTAAAGAGACAGGCACTCAGATTTCTGAAGATGCAGTTTATACACTTATGGTTAATATTTTAGATCTCTTATACACATCTTTATTAAATGGCCTAAGATGTAAAACAAAACTCGGACATATTAAAAACAATGTTTTGTTGAAAAACAACAATCACTTTCCTATACCTGTCAGAGAAACACAAAGAGATGTGTATAAGAGACAGCCGTACACACTAGATGTGTATAAGAGACAGTTTATCCATATGGTGGATTACTCATGGAGGACTGTCTCTTATACACATCTAGATGTGTATAAGAGACAGCATTTAAAATTGTACCTCTTGATTCTTGGATGAAATAATTAGGAACACCAACCTTTTAGTTAACCAGTAAATCCAGCAACTATCATTGAAGCAACACGTTTATCATTATTATTATTTGCTTTTGCTACAGTGGAATACATGAGCATTCTATGTATTAAATTACTAATTTGTCTATCAGTATACCCATCTAAATTCCATTCATAAATTTCTTTTCCAGAATAACTATTATTAATAATATGCTGTTGTTCCTCAAATAAAATATCCTGAGGAGTAGGTCGAGGGTAATAATAATGATACATAGTTGGTTTATCACCAAACTTATAAGAATTACTGAGTTTACAATTAATTTTGGTAAATTACTTTTCTAATATTAGGAGAAGATTGCAAATCATTTTCAAAATTAAGATATATTTATTTATAATGAAGAAAACTTTTCATCTAAAAGTTTTTCAAGATCAGAAATAGGTTTAAAATTAAAACCATTAATTATAGGTGGAGGTTGCAAAGAAGCTTTTGCAATTTCATGGAAATCATTATTTTGACTATTAGTCGAAATAGAATTTGAAATCTTTGTTATTAAAGAAAATAATTTATCCATTTTATTATGAAGAGAACTAATTTGTTCGCCTAAAACTTTAATAAAAATATTAGTATAATTATTTTGTTGATACATATTATTAATATGTTGCAAAGTTTTATTCCAAAGTGAATTCACGGATTAACTTTTGAAAAGCATTAAATGAAATAGAAGTATTATTTGGTAAAGTAAATAATTTTTGTGGAGGATATAACTCCGTAGATTGTTTTCCATCAGGAAATTGATATGATCGTTCAAGAATATTAAGAAGAAATATATAATTATTCAAATAAGTAGTTATAAACCAAGGAACAAAAGGAATAATTTTATTATGTAAAGCAGTGAATTCATAAAATTCTTTTGATATATTATCAAGGTCTTGAGATGTATAAACCTCGAAAAACCATTGTCTAGATTCTTTCCATTGTAAAGAATAAAATTCTTGTTTTATTAACTGTCTTGCAGTTGAACCGGGACTAAAATCTATAACTGTAGTCATAAATAGAAATCTAAACTGCTCTCGAGGAATTACCTTGAATCCAAGTTAAATCAATTATACCCATCTAAAAGAAAGAATTTAAATTTCTTTTCTACCCTGAAAAAGATAATGTTTTGTTGAAAAACAACAATTCACTTCTAGAACCAATACTATGTCTAGATGGAATATTCGATTTATCAAATCGAAGAACAATTTGTCCATCAGGGGTAGATATAATCTGAGGATCATGCTGTGTAATATTTTTAGCATGAGATGAAGAAGAAATGCCTTTATTTATAATCCAATGATCAGGAAATTGAATTTCATTCCATTTAATTGGTTGTCTAGTTATAATCTGAGATTTATTAAAATTAGTCTCAATTAAAATTGTTTCTTCAGAATGATTATTAATTAATTTACACTTTGGATTCAAAGTAGAGAGCAGTTTAAAACAAACTCTATAACATAAACATATGAGTTCAGATTATACATAATTGTAACCATGAATTTTAACATTTAATGTTAAAGCATCAAGTATATTAACATCAGATAAAGATAATTGCAAATTAGGATAAACATTAAAATAATATCTACCATTGGCCGATCGATTTAAAGATGTGTATAAGAGATTTTTTCTAGACTGCTGATTATTAAGAATGATTTTACAGCAGCTAAAGAGTTTGACTCTAATTTTGTATAGTTGTGGTTATTAAAAGCAATTTGCACTAAACCAATATGCATAAAATTAAATTTACCAGTAGATCTATAAGAATCAATATCATTATGATCTAATAATTGTATAACATGTTCATCAGAATTTAAAGGAATTGATTTTTCTGTTGTTTTAACAACATTTTTAGATATAATATTATCAAATAAACCATATTGGACAATAAATAATACTTGCTACAACAGCATGGAATTGTCCACAGCTGCAACATATACATACATCTAGATGTGTATAAGAGACAGCTAATTAAAGCATAGAGACATATTATTATGATAAAGAGGATACGATGATAATGGATGATCTTCCATTTTTATAAAATAAACATCTATGTCGATTGTTATCAAATCTTAAGTCCTTGCTCTGATACCATTTTCACTAAATCTTGGACTGTGGCCTTAATACGAAGCCCAAACCGTGTTGGAATACCGTATTGGCTTAGCACCGTATTGGGATTCTAATACGTATTGGTTTGCAAATCGTATTAAAACTAAGTTCAAAATTTAGATCTGGCGATTAGCCCAAGGACCGTCCGCCACTAACCACAATATACATAAATTAGAGTCAAACTCTTTCTTTGTAAAGAAGTCTTCTTCTTATATTAAAATAAAATAATTACAAAAGAGGAGTAGAGATGTACAACAGAGGGAGAGAGAAGTAGAAAGACTAAAGAAAATAAAAAAGGAAAACTATGTGCATGCCTTCCTCGGCTGAAAATTCGAGGTTATATAGGCGTCGGACTTGAAAAAAAATTAAATGTACAGTTGGATTTTTTGAAATCCGTACAGTGAAACAGGAATAAGATCTACAGTGAATATACTGTTTGTACAGTGAAATTACTGTTCATCCGTGAATTCACTTTGGAATTTACTGTTTATACAGTATTTGAACAGTGAATTTACTGTTTGTGTGGGATCCACTTTGATTTCGACATTTGTCTTGAACATTTTTTGATCATCTGATCTTTTTCTTCATTGCTTCTTTTGCTTGAGTGCTTCTCAATCAAATTGATGAGATCTTGCAAATCAATTGGTAATGATTCATGTTCTTCAAAAGAACAATTCAATGGACTTAAATACATCTTTTGACAGAACATGATTCATTATCATCATTTGCATTCTCATCAATTTGATTGAGATCAATAGAAAGATCTTGTTTAATATACTCTTATAATTGTCAAGATAATATCTGCATATAAGCAGCAACAATTTCATCTTTTGTCATAGTGCCTGATTGCACTTGTAGTTTTCGGCAATATGCGAAAGGACTTGGCTCCATTGCTCGGGTAATTGAAGTAGTATCGTATAACTGTAATTTTTCTTTTATTTGGTCCAATAATTCTTGACCAAATAATTGTTTGGTATCTGGGTCTATTTTCATGAGTTTATCCCAGAATTTGGTATAATAGGCTCGATATAAACAAGGGAAATGATCAGGGGTATAACCAAATTCGGGTTCCCATTTATAAATCCAAGGGATTGAAAATTCAAGAAAGAAATATATGGTAGCTATTTCTGTGGGTAAAGGAATATTTTCCGGGAGTATAACTTTTGAGCTTTACATAATAAAATTATTCCTTTTGTTCCTTGGTTTATAACTACTTATTTGAATAATTATATTAATATTCTTGAACGATCATATCAATTAGGGGCTGTCTCTTATACACATCTAGATAGGATATTTGAGCACAGTTTAATAAACCAAGTGTGCTTGTGTTTAGAATTTTCGTAATAAAAAGTTTTATGAAAACTTTGAATATAATCCCAATAAGTATAGGAAAGTGATTGTTGTTTTTCAACAAAACATTATTTTTCTGTGAGGGTAGAAATTCCCCATTCTTCAGAAGATATAATTTTCTTAAAAATAATTTTTGAAAAATTATAAATAATAGTATTAGCCATAGGAGGCTGAAAATGTCAATATCACCGATTCACTATTTAGAAGAATTTTTCATAATATGTGCGAGTCTTATATGATTCGCTGAAACATAATTTTATCACCAAATACCTTTGAAGTATTTTCCAAGGTTGATCTTGCCATTGGCAATCTTTTTCATCAAGAAGAAATATAATTTCTTTTTCGGTCTCATATAATAAGACTTAGAATCGAATCGATTCATTTTCGAAGAAGCATAGGTATTACCTTTATCTTTGTTATCCCAAAAGATCATCCATTATATGGACTGTTGCTTAATACTTGCTACAACCTGTCTCTTATACACATCTAGATGTGTATAAGAGACAGGGATATCCCGATAATCCGATATATCTCGAATTATATAAATGTCTTCCTCCCTAGATATTATGGGGTCTTCCACCTCGTCCCCTATAAGGAGACTGAGAATTGCCACGTCTCATGAAACCTAAAATTCTCAAAGAATTTATTAGATTGACAATTCATATAATTTTTTTATTTTTAAATGATATATATTTTTACAGAAATTTATTTCTGCTTGCTCTATATTATATTCTTGCTGTAATGCAAAGATATGTCCATATAGGATCTTGTTCTTGTTCTTTTGTATATTCAAAAGTCTATTATGCACATAGTTTTCCTTTTTTATGATAAAAATAAATTAAAAGAAGAATATGATATTCCTCAATGTGTATCTGGTCTCTTATACACATCTAGATGTGTATAAGAGACAATTAATTTTGATTATAATAATTTCTAATAGGATATTCTATATTTGTATAATCCATAGGTGGAATATTTTCCAAAATTTTTTTTTTGAATTTTTCTCTTGCTTTTGCAGGTGTCATATGACAATCAGAGGAACTGGCTTCATCAGTCATCCTTTGATAAATGCTTTCTACAAAATTGAATAAAGATTTGTTAAGAATATAATTAATTTTTTATCAAAGAAATTATTAATGCAAATATTTTAATGCAATAAGAGAATTTATATCTCTAGTAAGAGTATCAGTTATAAACTGAAAATAAATTTCTTGGTTTTTATAAGTACCAAGAAATTCCTTTAAATTCTGATGAACATGTTATACAACTGTCTCTTATACACATCTAGACATTTTTACTTGATAAAAAAATAATTATAATCCTAACTAATCTTTATTCAATTTTGTAGAAAGCATTTATCAAAGGATGACTGATGAAGCCAGTTCCTCTGATTGTCATATGACTGTCTCTTATACACATCTAGATGTGTATAAGAGACAGTTCCAATAGTAGGTATTAAACCTTCTTGAATACAACAAAGATCAGCACCACTATCAATCATGGCAACTGATTCATCTAAGAAATCATTATCAATTAAAAATTTAATTTTTATATACCATCTATGAGATGTAACAATTTGCATAATATTTAGAAAATTATCAAATTGATTTTTATTATTACTTGGAAGAAATATTTTCTACCGGTTTTATTATTTCTTTTCCTTTATTAAAAGATTTTTCAACAAAAGAAAGTCTATTATCTATAAAAATATTATTTTGTTTTAATAATTGAATTTCATTTTTATATTTTTTATTTCATCATGCAAATTTGCTAATGTGATTCCTGTTTCTTGTGATTGATATAATTTACCAATCCTATTTTTAATTTCTAACATTGTATATGGCTCAGAAGTTATTACAACTGAATTCGATTTATGAGAAGAAGATGGAGAAGATGAGGAGGCAGATGTAGATGAAGATGCCCAATCTAAAATTTTTGATCTAAGATTATTATCTTGTATTTGAGTTAATAACTCAAGAATATTATCATTTGTAATCATATTAATTTGAAAATCTTGAAATTGTGAAAGAATATTATAATATTCTTTATTTTGATTATCATCCAAAATAGTAATAACATTATTACTATTACAAGTATTACAACAGGGAGATGATGTATTACAAACAATATCATCAGAATCTGTAGAATTATGATCATGTATATGAATTTGACAGGTGTAAATTCATAATAATCATCAGAAGAAATACTAGTAACACTATCAGTGCTAGGGTTATTATCAGTATCTATAATTTTATAAATTTCATTTTTAATTTCATCTGAAATTACTTTTCTTTTATTAGGAGAAGATTGCAAATCATTTTCAAAATTAAGAGTATTTATTTTTAATGAAGAAAACTTTTCATCTAAAAGTTTTTCAAGATCAGAAATAGGTTTAAAATTAAAACCATTCAAAATTATAGGTGGAGGTTGCAAAGAAGCTTTTGCAATTTCATGGAAATCATTATTTTGACTATTAGTCGAAATAGAATTTGAAATCTTTGTTATTAAAGAAAATAATTTATCCATTTTATTATGAAGAGAACTAATTTGTTCGCCTAAAACTTTAATAAAAATATTAGTATAATTATTTTGTTGATACATATTATTAATATGTTGCAAAGTAACAGGTAACATATTATTTTCTGTTAACTTTTGAAAAGCATTAAATGAAATAGAAGTATTATTTGGTAAAGTAAATAATTTTTGTGGAGGATATAACTCCGTAGATTGTTTTCCATCAGGAAATTGATATGATCGTTCAAGAATATTAATATAATTATTCAAATAAGTAGTTATAAACCAAGGAACAAAAGGAATAATTTTATTATGTAAAGCAGTGAATTCATAAAATTCTTTTGATATATTATCAAGGTCTTGAGATGTATAAACCTCGAAAAACCATTGTCTAAATTCTTTCCATTGTAAAGAATAAAATTCTTGTTTTATTAAGCTGTCTTGCAATTGAACCGGACTAAAATCTATAATCGTAGTCATAAATTAAAATCTAATTCGATTCGTAGGAATTTCAATTCATAATAATGATTATGAATTGGTCTAATTATATTATTTTCATTTATATGTAATTGATCAATATGAGAAGTAGATGAAATATTATCATTAATTGTATGTAATGATGCAGTTTTGACTGCGGGAATATAATTATTATCGCTTAAAGAAAGCGAGATCATAGAAGAAAATGTCCTATAAGGATGTCTAGATCTATGACATCTAGAGAAGTAAACTGTCTCTATAAGGATCATCTAGATGATGATGGTATAGCTGTCTCTACTTGTCTAGATGTGAATAAGAGATTTATCATAGCTCGAAGAACGATTTGTCTCTTCGTACATCTTGATTGGAAAAAATCCTTAATGGGTATTATACAATCCAGTCTGGCCAAGTCCAGTTGATAGTGGTGCTATCCTGAAATGCCTTTATTTAAAATCCAATGATAGGAAATTGAATTTCATTCCATTTAATTGGTTGTCTAGTTATAATCTGAGATTTATTAAAATTAGTCTCAATTAAAATTGTTTCTTCAGAATGATTATTAATTAATTTACACTTTGGATTCAAAGTAGAGAGCAGTTTAAAACAAACTCTATAACATAAACATATAGATGTGTATAAGAGACAGCATGATCCTCAGTGTCTCTTATATTGGAATGTGTAAAAAAGTATATTAACATCAGATAAAGATTATTGCAAATCTAGATGTGTATAAGAAAATAAACTGGACCATTGGCCAGACTGGATTGTATAATACCCATTAAGGATAAGATCCAATCAAGATTACGAGCATCTCGTACAGCAGCTATAAATGATTCAGGTAAACCTTTTAAAGTTAAAGGTTTAAAAGCAATTTGCACTAAACCAATATGCATAAAATTAAATTTACCAGCAGATTTATAAGAATCAATCTCAGCATGACCCTGTCTCTTATTTGTTTGTAATACATCATCTCCCCTGTCTCTTATAACAACATTTTTAGATATAATATTATCAAATAAACCATATTTATAAATAACAGAAGGTGAAATTTTCGGAATTGTCCACTTATTAAGTAGATCAATATCTTGAGGAATATCATATTCTTCTTTTAATTTATTTTTATCATATGATGATGATAAAGAGGATACAGATGATAATGGATGATCTTCCATTTTTTATAAAATAAACATCTATGTCGATTGTTATCAAATCTTAAGTCCTTGCTCTGATACCATTTTCACTAAATCTTGGACTGTGGCCTTAATACGAAGCCCAAACCGTGTTGGAATACCGTATTGGCTTAGCACCGTATTGGGATTCCGTATTGGTTTGCAAATCGTATTAAAACTAAGTTCAAAATTTAGATCTGGCGATTAGCCCAAGGACCGTCCGCCACTAACCACAATATACATAAATTAGAGTCAAACTAATTGGTTGTCTAGTTATAATCTGAGATCAGCAGTCTAGGTTTTTGGACCAAACTTAATTTTACCTTTAAAATTTTCTGTCAAGGAAAATATTTAATTTATTCTTGCTATGATGCCTTTCTTTTCCCCTAAACGCCTTCACTCATCGGCTAAGCGGGTTTAGGGTTTAGGGTTTAGTTTGGTTTATTCAAAATTCTATGTATTAAAAATATGCAAATTTTAATAAATCTCAGATTATAACTAGACAACCAATTAAATGGAATGAAATTCAATTTCCTGATCATTGGATTATAAATAAAGGCATTTCTTCTTCATCTCATGCTAAAAATATTACACAGCATGATCCTCAGATTATATCTACCCCTGATGGACAAATTGTTCTTCGATTTGATAAATCGAATATTCCATCTAGACATAGTATTGGTTCTAGACCATCATCATCTAGACATCCTTATAGGACATTTTCTTCTCAATCTCGTTTAAATAACTGATGATAATTATATTCCTGCACGGTCAAAACCTGCATCATTACATACAATTAATAATGATAATATTCCATCTACTTCTCATATTGATCATTTACATATAAATGAAAATAATATAATTAGACCAATTCATAATAATGAATTAGATAAGGAAATTCCTACTGAATCTGAATTAGATTTTAATTTATGACTACAGTTATAGATTTTAGTAGTTCAACTGCAAGACAGTTAATAAAACAAGAATTTTATTCTTTACAATGGAAAGAATTTAGACAATGGTTTTTCGAGGTTTATACATCTCAAGACCTTGATAATATATCAAAAGAATTTTATGAATTCACTGCTTTACATAATAAAATTATTCCTTTTGTTCCTTGGTTTATAACTACTTATTTGAATAATTATATTAATATTCTTGAACGATCATATCAATTTCCTGATGGAAAACAATCTACGGAGTTATATCCTCCACAAAAATTATTTACTTTACCAAATAATACTTCTATTTCATTTAATGCTTTTCAAAAGTTAACAGAAAATAATATGTTACCTGTTACTTATTTGCAACATATTAATAATATGTATCAACAAAATAATTATACTAATATTTTTATTAAAGTTTTAGGCGAACAAATTAGTTCTCTTCATAATAAAATGGATAAATTATTTTCTTTAATAACAATCATTTCAAATTCTATTTCACTAATAGTCAAAATAATGATTTCCATGAAATTGCAAAAGCTTCTTTGCAACCTCCACCTATAATTAATGGTTTTAATTTTAAACCTATTTCTGATCTTGAAAAACTTTTAGATGAAAAGTTTTCTTCATTAAAAATAAATACTCTTAATTTTGAAAATGATTTGCAATCTTCTTCTAATAAAAGAAAAGTAATTTCTGATGAAATTAATAAACTCAGTAATTCATATAAGTTCCATTTCATAAACCAACTATGTATCATTATTATTTATCGAATACTTGCTCTATAGATATATTCTTGCTGTAATTATTCCAGAATAACTATTATTATAAGAAATTTATGAATGGAATTTAGATGGGTATAAGAGCTTAATACTGATAGACAAATTAGTAATTTAATACATAGAATGCTCATGTATTCCACTGTAGCAAAAGCAAATAATAATAATGATAAACGTGTTGCTTCAATGATAGTTGCTGGATTTACTGGTCAACTAAAAGGTTGGTGGGATAATTATTTCACCCAAGAATCAAGAGATACAATTTTAAATGCTGTCAAAACAGAGCCAAATACATCTCAGATTTCTGAAGATGCAGTTTATACACTTATGGTTAATATTTTAGATCATTTTACAGGAATTATAACAATTAATCATGAAAATATTCTTACTTTATTAAATGGCCTAAGATGTAAAACACTTACTAATTTTAGATGGTATAAAGATACTTTTATGTCCAGAGTTTTTGAACTCCCAGAAAGTAATAGTCCTTACTGGAAAGCCAAATTTATAGATGGCTTACCCCCTTTATTTGCTGAACGCATTAAAAAGGCTCTTCGAAAAGATAATATTTCAATTCCTTATGATTATTATACTTATGGAAAATAGCATAATTAATTGGTACTTGTGTACAAGAAGGCATAGCCTTGTGTAATGAAATTAGATTGAATCAACAATTAAAAAGACAACAATTATTATCAAATAGACCAATTTTAAATAACTACAAAATTGACCTAATTGTCTTTTTTCAGTTAATTGTTGTCTTTTTAATCTGTCTCTTATACACATCTAGATGAAGAGACAGGATCCATATCCTGATAATCCAGATATATCTGAATTATATCAATTTACACTTTGGATTCAAAACAGAGAGCAGTCTCAAACTAAAAAATATAAGAAAAACATATAAGTTTAAATGTTATACATGTGGTAAGAAAGGTCATAGAGCTCCTAATTGTACTGAAAATAAAAAAGCTAAAATTAAGCAATTAGATTTGGACGATGAAATTAAAAATGAAATCTATAAGATTATGTGTACGATAATCATCGTCCAAATCTAATTGCTTAATTTTACTAATATTTCTTCTGATGATAATTATGATTCTGATGATCAAATTCATATACATGATCATTCTACAGATTCTGTGTATGATATTGTTTGTAATACATCATCTCCCTGTTGTAATACTTGTAATAGTAATAATGTTACTACTATTTTGGATGATAATCAAAATAAAGAATATTATAATATTTTATCTCTTTGTACAGTGATCTTTCACTTGTTCCATATAAGAAGACAGAACATAGAATTCTTGTCATAAAAACTCCAATACAAGATAATAATCTTAGATCAAAATTTTAGATTGGGCATCTTCATCTACATTATTACTATTACAAGTATTACAACAGGGAGATGATGTATTAAGTGTAATATCATCAGAATCTGTAGAAATTGATCATAGTATATGTAAATTATCATCAGAATCACAAGAAACATCTGTCTCTTATACACATCTAGATGTGTATAAGAGACAGTATAACCTGTAATTTTTTCTTTTATTTGGTCCAATAATTCTGGATTGTATAATACCTGTCTCTTATACACATCTAGATGTGTATAAGAGACAGGAAGAAATATTTTCTACCGGTTTTATTATTTCTTTTCCTTTATTAAAAAATTCTTTTGATATATTATCAAGGTCTTGAGATGTATAAACCCTGTCTCTTATACACATCTAAACCATTATTATCGGTACTTATAAAAACCAAGAAATTTATTTTCGTTTATAATCGATACTCTAGTAAGAGTCTGTCTCTTATACACATCTAGATGTGTATAAGAGACAGGGTTAGCCCAAGGAAAATTATCTGGGATTATATAATCTAGTCTCTATAATATACAAAAGAACAAGAACAAGATCCTATATGGACATATGCTGCATTACAGCAAGAATATAATATAGAGCAAGCAGAAATAAATTTCTGTAAAAATATATATCATTCAAAAATAAAACAATTATATGAATTGTCAATCTAATAAATTCTTTGAGAATTTTACAGGTTTCATGAGACGTGGCAATTCTCAGTCTCTTATAGGGACGTAATATCTAGGGGAGGAAGACATTTATATAATTCAGATATATCTGGATTATCAGGATATGGATCCTCATCCACATCCCAAATTGATCTGGGTAATATCCCAAAAGATCATCCATTATATGGACAATTGCAAGAATACTTGCTACAACAGCATAAAGGTAATACCTATGCTTCGGTTACTGAAAATGAATCTGATTCTGATTCTAAGTCTTATTATATGAGACCAGAAAAAGAAATTATATTTCTTCTTGATGAAAAAGATTGCCAATGGCAAGATCAACCTTGGAAAATACTTCAAAGGTATTTGGTGATAAAATTATGTTTCCAGGCGAATCATATAAGACTCGCACATATTATGAAAAAATTCTTCTAAATAGTGAATCAGCTGATATTCAGCATTTTCAGCCTCCTATGGCTAATACTATTATTTATAATTTTTCAAAAATTATTTTTAAGAAAATTATATCTTCTGAAGAATGGGGAATTTCTACCCTCACAGAAAAACAATGTTTTGTTGAAAAACAAGAGACAGCTTTCCTATGCTGTTGTAGCAAGTATTCTTGCAATTGTCCATATAATGGATGATCTTTTGGGATATTACCCACAAGCACACTTGGTTTATTAAACTGTGCTCAAATATCCTATCTCAAAATATCCCCAATTGGTTTATCCATTGGTGGATTACTCACTGACCCTCAGTAAAAATTTTACCTGAGCCATTTCTTCAATTATACCATTCTTGGATAAAGATCTCACCTATCTAAAATTTTTGATCTCCAGAAAATATTCCTTTACCCACGAAATAGCTACCATATATTTCTTTCTTGAATTTTCAATCCCTTGGATTTATAAATGGGAACCCGAATTTGGTTATACCCCGATCATTTCCTTGTTTATATCGAGCCTATTATACCAAATTCGGATAAACTCATGAAAATAGACCCAGATACCAAACAATTATTTGGTCAAGAATTATTGGACCAAATAAAAGAAAAATTACAGTTATACGATACTACTTCAATTACCCGAGCAATGGAGCCAAGTCCTTTCGCATATTGCCGAAAACTACAAGTGCAATCAGCACTATGACAAAAGATGAAATTGTTGTCGCTTATATGGAGCAAGTGAAAGAACAATTAAAAGAGCATATTAAACAAGATCTTTCTATTGATCTCAATCAAATTGATGAGAATGCAAATGATGATAATGAATCATGTTCTTCAAAAGACAATTCAATGGACTCTAATAATTCATTCCAAATTGCTGGTGAATCACAACCAATTGAAAAGCCCGAAGATATTCTTCAAAGTGTTTTAGAAGCACTCAAGCAAAAGAAGCAATGAAGAAAAAGATCAGATGATCAAAAAATGTTCAAGACAAATGTCGAAATCAAAGTGGATCCCACACAAACAGTAAATTCACTCATCAATTTACTGTATAAATAGTAAATTCCAAAGTGAATTCACGGATGAACAGTAATTTCACTGTACAAACAGTATATTCACTGTAGAAACAGTGCAATTTCACTGTACGGATTTCAAAAAATCCAACTGTACATTTAATTTTTTTTTCAAGTCCGACGCCTATATAACCTCGAATTGTTCAGCCGAGGAAGGCATGCACATAGTTTTCCTTTTTTATTTTCTTTAGTCTTTCTACTTCTCTCTCCCTCTGTTGTACATCTCTACTCCTCTTTTGTAATTATTTTATTTTAATATAAGAAGAAGACCCCGAGGTATTCCTCATCAGCCTCTTCTGAGGTACCTTCTTCCCTTTTATTTTAATTTTGTTAAGTCCTGACATAATATGTCAGGCTAATATAAATATGTTGTTTGTATATCTTATCTTAAGTGTTTGACGATGCATAAATTATTTTGAACCCTTTCTTTAAAAAACTTTTTAATAAAAGGTTTTCTAGGTTCGGTTCTTTAAAATTTTCAGGCAGGTTATATTTAATTTATATTGCTGGCCTGGGAAGTACCCGCTTAGCCGATGAGTGAAGGCGTTTAGGGGAAAAGAAAGGCATCATAGCAAGCCTAATAAATTAAATATTTTCCTTGACAGAAAATTTTAAAGGTAAAATTAAGTTTGATCCAAAAACCTAGACTGCTGATTATTAAGAATGATTTTACAAAGAAAGAGTTTGACTGTAATTTATGTATATTGTGGTTAGTGGCGGACGGTCCTTGGGCTAATCGCCAGATCTAAATTTTGAACTTAGTTTTAATACGATTTGCAAACCAATACGGAATCCCAATACGGTGCTAAGCCAATACGGGATTCCAACACGGTTTGGGCTTCGTATTAAGGCCACAGTCCAAGATTTAGTGAAAATGGTATTATGTAAAGCAGTGAATTCATAAAATTCTTTTGATATATTAGAGAGCAGTTTAAAACAAACTCTATAACATAAACATATGAGTTCAGATCCAGGTACATAATTGTAACCATGAATTTTAACATTTAATGTTAAAGCATCAAGTATATTAACATCAGAAAAAGATAATTGCAAATTAGGATAAACATTAAAATAAACTGGACCATGATGTGGCCAGACAGATTGTATAATACCCATTAAGGAATTTTTCCAATCAAGATTACGAGCATCTCGTAGAGTTTGTTTTAAACTGATTCAGGTAAATATTACAAAGAATATAATGAATTAAAAGCAATTTGCACTAAACCAATATGCATAAAATTAAATTTACCAGTAGATCTATAAGAATCGTAATATCATTATGATCTAATAATTGTATAACATGTTCATCAGAATTTAAAGGAATTGATTTTTCTGTTGTTTTAACAACATATTTAGATATAATATTATCAAATAAACCATATTTATAAATAACAGAAGGTGAAATTTTCGGAATTGTCCACTTATTAAGTAGATCAATATCTTGAGGAATATCATATTCTTCTTTTAATTTATTTTTATCATAAACCAATGATAAAGAGGATACAGATGATAATGGATGATCTTCCATTTTTTATAAAATAAACATCTATGTCGATTGTTATCAAATCTTAAGTCCTTGCTCTGATACCATTTTCACTAAATCTTGCGACTGTGGCCTTAATACGAAGCCCAAACCGTGTTGGAATACCGTATTGGCTTAGCACCGTATTGGGATTCCGTATTGGTTTGCAAATCGTATTAAAACTAAGTTCAAAATTTAGATCTGGCGATTAGCCCAAGGACCGTCCGCCACTAACCACAATATACATAAATTAGAGTCAAACTCTTTCTTTGTAAAATCATTCTTAATAATCAGCAGTCTAGGTTTTGGACCAAACTTAATTTTACCTTTAACAAAGATTTCAAGGATTCTATTTCGACTAATATTCTTTCTATGATTGCCTTTCTTTTGCAAAAGCCTTCACTCATCGTGCTAAGATCAGGTACTTCCCAGGCCAGCAATATAAATTAAATGCTGTCTCTTATACAAAACTAGATTGTATAAGAACAGGTTTACCTAGAAAACCTTTTCTTAAAAAGTTTTCTAAAGAATGGTATAAGAGACAGCCTTTAAATAAAGTTTTAAAATGGATAACAAACAACATATGACAATTAGCTTTGAGACAGGTAATAATGTTACTACTATTTCTATGATAATCTTTTGTAAATGTCTATTATACACATTCTTGTGTATAAGAGACAGAATTTCAAATTACTATTTCTAGAAACAGTAAAATTACTGTTTCTACAGTGAATATACTGTTTGTACAGTGAAATTACTGTTCATCCGTGAATTCACTTTGGAATTTACTGTTTATACAGTATTTGAACAGTGAATTTACTGTTTGTGTGGGATCCACTTTGATTTCGACATTTGTCTTGAACATTTTTTGATCATCTGATCTTTTTCTTCATTGCTTCTTTTGCTTGAGTGCTTCTAAAAGCACTTTGAAGAATATCTTCGGGCTTTTCATACAGTGAAATTACTGTTTGGAATGAATTATTAAAGTCCATTGAAAAGTACAATTCAAGGACATAATTCATTATCACATTTAAATGTTTATACAGAGACAGAAAGAAATGGATAAAATAATATTGAGACTAAAATCCACATTTTAAATATTCCAGTTTTGTCAAAGAGAGAAGCGAGAATTTCACTGTACAAACAGTATGATTGCACTTGTATTTCCTTGATAATATTCCTTCTAGGACTTAATTTCATTGCTCTAGATGTGTATAAGTAGTATCAGTATAACTTTGAATTTTTTCTTTTATTTGATCCAATAATTCTTGACCAAATAATTGTTTTGTATCTGGTTCTATTTTCATGAGTTTATCAAACATTTGGTATAATAGCTGTCTCTTATAAACAAGGGAAATAAGATCAGGGGTATAACCAAATTCGGGTTCCCATTTATAAATCCAAGGGATTGAAAATTCAAGAAAGAAATCCTTTTAGGATAGGTGAGAATTTTATCCAAGAATGGTATAATTGAAGAAATGGCTCAGGTAAAATTTTTACTGAGGGTCCATGAGTAATCCACCAATGGATAAACCAATTGGGGATATTTTGAGATAGGATATTTGAGCACAGTTTAATAAACCAAGTGTCCTTGTACAATTAGAATTTTATTAACTGATCCATTCCAGCAATTAATTCATTCCTACGAAAAGAAGTATAGGAAAGTGATTGTTGTTTTTCAACAAAACATTGTTTTTCTCGTGAGGGTAGAAATTCCCATTCTTCGAATATGATATTCCTCAAGATATTGATCTACTTAATAAGCTGTCTCTTATACACATCTTTCATGAGACGTGGCAATTCTCAGTCTCCTTATAGGGGACGAGGTGGAAGAACCCCAGTAATATCTAGGGGAGGAAGACATTTATAAATACCTTTGAAGTATTTTCCAAGGTTGATCTTGCCATTGGCAATCTTTTTCATCAAGAAGAAATATAATTTCTTTTCGGTCTCATATAATAAGACTTAGAATCGAATCGATTCATTTTCGAAAAGCATAGGTATTACCTTTATCTTTGTTCTAGCAAGTATTCTTGCAATTGTCCATATAATGGATGATCTTTTGGGATATTACCCAGATCAATTTGGGATGTGGATGAGGATCCATATCCTGATAATCCAGATATATCTGAATTATATAAATGTCTTCCTCCCCTAGATATTACTGGGGGTCTTCCACCTCGTCCCCTATAAGGAGACTGAGAATTGCCACGTCTCATGAAACCTGTAAAATTCTCAAAGAATTTATTAGATTGACAATTCATATAATTGTTTTATTTTTGAATGATATATATTTTTACAGAAATTTATTTCTGCTTGCTCTATATTATATTCTTGCTGTAATGCAGCATATGTCCATATAGGATCTTGTTCTTGATTCTTTTGTATATTCAAAAGCTGTTATTCTTCTTTTTATTTGTTCTAGTCTATTTTTTGCTATAATAATTCTAGAACGAAAATAATTTTTACTTCTTATCAAATCTTTTTTATAATTATAATAATTTTGATTATAATAATTTCTAATAGGATATTCTATATTTGTATAATCCATAGGTACACATCTAGATGTGTTTGAATTTTCTCTTGCTTTTGCAGGTGTCATATGACAATCAGAGGAACTGGCTTCATCAGTCATCCTTTGATAAATGCTTTCTACAAAATTGAATAAAGATTTGTTAAGAATATAATTAATTTTTTATCAAAGAAATTATTAATGCAAATATTTTAATGCAATAAGAGACAGGCTCTATACTTTGAATCCAAAGTGTAAATCAGTTAATAATCTGATTCTAAATTTCTTGGTTTTTATAAGTACCAAGAAAAACCATTATTATCCAAATTTTTAATAGGATACAGTATTAATAAAAGGAGTTCCTAATATAATAGGAGGATTCATCGATTTTTAACAAGTAAAAATGTCGAGGAATGCGATATTATCTTGACAAATATAAGCGATTGGAATTTTATAATTAATTTCTAGTTTATCACCGTATGCATCAGTATTCACTGAGCAGTCTTTTTATAATATTTAGTAGGTATTAAACCTTCTTGAATACAACAAAGATCAGCACCACTATCAATCATGGCAATATTCCATCTAGACATAGTATTGGTTCTAGACCATCATCATCTAGACATCCTTATAGGACATTTTCTTCTCTAGACCATCATCATCTAGACATCCTTATAGGACATTTTAATCCTATTTTTAATTTCTAACATTGTATATGGCTCGAAGTTATTACAATCGAATTCGATTTATGTCTCTTATACACATCTAGATGTGTATAAGAGACAGCCCTTGCAGCTGAATAGCCCAATCTAAAGCAAAAGGTCGAATATCATTATCTTGTATTTGAGTTAATAACTCAAGAATATTATCGTTTGTAATCATATTAATTTGAAAATCTTGAAATTGTGAAAGAATGTTATAATATTCTTTATTTTGATTATCATCCAAAATAGTAGTAACATTATTACTATTACAAGTATTACAACAGGGAGATGATGTATTACAAACAATATCATCAGAATCTGTAGAATTATGATCATGTGTATGAATTTGATCATCAGAATCATAATTATCATCAGAAGAAATACTAGTAACACTAGTCTGTGTATAGGGTTATTATCAGTATCTATAATTTTATAAATTTCATTTTTAATTTCATCGTCCAAATCTAATTGCTTAATTTTAGCTTTTTTATTTTAGTATACTACAATTAGGAGCTATATGACCTTTCTTATCACATGTATAACATTTAATTGGTTTTTTCCTAAATTTTTTAGGTTGAGATTCTCTCTGTTTTTTGCGAAATTCTCGCTTCTCTCTTTGTTTTTCTCTGGAATATTTAGGGTTTAGGGTTTTAGGGTTTAGGGTGGTCAGTTTCTTTCTAAACCGTAAAATGTACGTGGCATAAAATTATGTGCTAAGTTTGTCCTCATCATGCAAATATTGGCTGTTGGCTTAGAAGATCTAAAGACGTGAAGAGTGGGAATGCATTTGGTCACCTACTCGGGAAGCATTAGTATGGGACTTGAGAGTGGGAGCAAGGGGAAAGCTTTTGTTCTCTTGGCTTTTCTTTTGAATATATATGAACTTGGGTTGCATGTGGATTGGATGATTTGATCAAATAGTTCATATGAAAAATTGATGTACTGTTTGCTTTAAAATGAGGCAAAATCAAAATTCAGTGGTTTGATTGTAGGGATAATTTCATAAACTTAAATTCCTTGATGTTTATATTAATATCATTTAATATTTCTAAATATTTAAAAATATCACTTACCTTCCCTCTTTTGTTAGTGGATCCCTTTATGGTACTAAAATACGTGAAATAATAGTTTCAAAAACTAAGAGAATTTTTTAAGAATTTTCACTCACTACTCTTTTAGTTTCTAATAATTTTTTATCAACATATTTTTTTTTTGTGCATGCATTAATTTGATTACTTCTATATGTTTTAATAAAAATCATCACTATGTAAAAATACATAATTAGTATTTTATTTGGGAATCACAAACTTGTAAATAAAAAAATATTCTTTCGATAAATTTTTGGTCAATAAATTTATAAAAATATTGCACATATTAATGTATTTTTGGACATTAATTTAAATAAAAGTTTTGAATACATAAAACACATTATATGATATAATAAATAAATATAACTAGAACTATTTTGTTTGTAAATCAAAACTCAAAATTGAAATATGTATTTTTCAAAAATATATATATGAAATTTATTTGCAAAAAATATATAGTTATGTAATGTGCTAGTGTGTGTTGATTCAAACAAAAATTTGATCTCGTAAAAAAAATTATCATATATTATAAAAAACAAATATGATTCGAATTTGTTTGGAAATAACAAACTCTTAAAAAATTAAATGAATTTTTTGATAAAGTTTTTAGCCAACTTATTTACTAATAATTAGGAATGTATTAATGTATTTGTATGTGTCATTTTGAACAAAAATTTAGAATACGTAAGTATACATAATATATAACAATAAAAAATATTATTGGTATTTTATTTTGGGAATCATTAGCTTGTAAAAAAAATAATACTTAAAATATATTTTTGACATTAATTGGTGAAGGATATGAAAAGTTACAATATATTGTTATTTGTTAATAATTATTTTATTACTTTTTTCCTTTTCTTCCAACCATTTTAATCAATGAAAGCTTTGAACTATGGGTAAAATTAGAAAGAAAACAGTCTCTTTCCACTTAAATTAATTATTTTAAAAAGAATGGGTTGAAATAATTACAAAAAATTTGAAACAAAGGAGGTAAGTAATATTTTTTAAAATTTAGGAATACTAAGTCAAATTAACTTAATTCTCTGGAGAAGTTTCTAAAATTATCCCTTTATTGTAATGCGTAACCCACTAATTGGGAAAACACACCACTAAAAGTATTTATCTGAATCTCAAAAAACCCACTGAAATAGTTCATTTGAAACCTAAAAATAACACATTCAACGTTAACATTACCTGGTCATATTGTGGGTTTGGAAATTTACAACTCGATGATTACCAACCCAACTCATATACAAGGGTAATTGTGTAAATTTGTATGTTATGACCTAATATTAATGGATATTTTCTCCTCTCTTTCCCATTCATAAGGATATTTGTATAATTAGTAGTCATTTTATTTATTTTTTAAAATTTTGACACAAAAATATAATAATTAGACTAGGTCGAATACCAATTTACTGGGTATGCTATGCATATAAATCGAGTACCGGATCATTTTTCTGACTCAAAATAACCGGGTTGGATTAGGTAATAATATATGGATTGGGTAGTCGGTTCATGAACACCCTTACACATGCTCCTTTATTTTGTAGAAAAAATAAGTAACCAGTTCCAAATGAGTTCTCTACATTGATTATTATTGAGATGTTTAGTAGTTAATCAATTACCATTATAAACAATGTCCACACACTATAGGCTTACTTAATTGAATTTGTAAATTGGGTCATTTCTAGAAGATAAAATTTATTTTGATCATTCGGGTAATTGATCAAGAGAAATTCATTTAGAGTTAGTGACTCTTTATTTTGTATTAAAATGGGCTATTACTCTAAATAAATTTTTTTATTAATTATTGAGTAATTATTAAGATATATAATAACTGTTGGATGACCACATATAAACCTTGTCACGGTGTGTGTGGTCATCTGCTGCCAAATTTACAAATAGATGCCCATTTTGGAGTCTGATTCCACCTTCAAATGTTTAACAGGTCCTATATGGCCATAGCCTTTACTTCTTTCCATATTCGTTTGTCTGCACTTCCAGAGAGCCCAAATCAACTCCAAATCCACAGAACTTTAACATGACACAAGCCAGGCCGGCCCATTAAATATGTTTTAATTCATTTCGAAGTTCACAGAACCAGAAGAAATATAAAGAAGAACCAAGTGATAAGTAAAAGCACATATTTTCCTTGTCAACCATTTTGACTTCTCTTTGTGTTTATGTTATTTGCAAGGTTTATAAAATTGGGATCTACGTAACATCGTTTTGAAGGTTATAAAATCATATTGTAAGTAAGAACACAGGATTATAAGATTTTGTCAAAAATATAAAAATTTAATTTTTATTTATTTTTAAAATTAATATTTAATGAAATTTTATACAAATAAATATAAAATTTTAATATTCATCACAAAATAAATTTCTTTATCTTAAATTTATAATATTTGACATTATATATCCGTAATATAAAAAGTTATGTGTCATTGCTAAATTTAATGTTGTTTTTGATTAAAAACTATTAAATTTAATATAAATAGTCTAAAGTCATGAAATATAGCATTTGAATGAAAAATTATCAAAACACTAACTTAATTTAGTACATATAAAAATAAATTACAAGATTCTAATGGTCCAACTAGCGTTTACCTATAATAGCGATCCTACCTCTAAAATCGGGATCAAATTTATAAATTTGAATTAGAATAAATTTGAATTTAGAATCGTAGGATCGTAACTTATTGAATTCGATATATGTATATCACTAAGATATTTATAATATCACTATAATACCATGTGAATTTTTAATAATAATATTTTAAAATATATGTATACAATTAGTTTCTTAACAAATATGTACTTTATCATTTAAAAATTCAAACGTTATCCATTTTCAAAATTTTCATTTCAAGTCTAATTAATCATTTAGCGCAATTAGCCCTTATTGGATGTGATTATTCTTTAGATGAAATTATTATTTAATATTTACAAATATTTTTCTCGCTTCTTAAATCCCTGATGACGCGGGTTGATTTGACATTGAAACTTTTAGAATTTTTGTGTTAAAAAGATTTTTTTTTGGTCTTTGGGGACAAATTTGTATTTCTGATAAATTTTGGGGATCAATTTTGCATAATTCTTTTAGAATTTACTTTTTTTTTAATTTTTTAAAAAAATTAACGGCCATGTGACTCGCACATGGCCATTTTCTGTTAAAAAAATCTAAATTTTCATCAATTGTTCTAATTTTGTTCAAATTCTAGAATATTAGAGACAAAATTTAATTTGTTTGAAATTTTGTGAATTTTGTGAATTAGTTTATGAGGGACCAAAAATGTATTTTTCCTTCCGAATAATATTCATAGTTGTCCCTTTTTTTGTCAAATCGACAATATCATAATCTAATCTATTTTATAAGGAGAAAACCCAATTAGGTACTATTAAAGAATTAAAGGGAGAAATGACCCTCTAGACCAGACAAATGTGTTTTGACTTATGAAACTTGTTTGGATTTATGCAAGACGTGAAATTTGAATCCAAGACCTTATAACGGATAATGTTTTATAAAATATTTTCTGGCCAACTCTACTAAATGGAGTTGATTATATTCATAATTGTCCCAGAAGATAAATTTAATTGAAATGGACGAGAGACATATACATTATAAATGGCAGGTTTATGAGTGTTCTATTTTGAGCTAGGCCCAATGTTTAAAAGTTGCTGGTACGAGATCAATTTTTATAACCAGTTGGGAAAAATAAAAAAAATGAATCTTGCTCAAATTCAGAAACCAGGTCAAAATGGAATTTCTGACAATAGACTATTTTCTTGGATACAAAATAAATACATATGATGAAATTATATTAATAATTTATATATTAATATTTCTTTTACCGGGGCAAAAATAAATATTTAAGGAATTATAAAAAACTTGCGATGATACTTGATATTGTTAATTTCTCAAAATTTGTTTCACCAAATCTGGCTATTTGGCTCTAGATTTAATTAACATTAATGTTATATTTCTCGTAATAAAACAATGATAATATTAATAAGGATAAATTTATATCACTTTAATACTGTGAAAATTTAATTTATAAAGATAAAATTTATAGTAGTTATATAATAATAGTTTATTAAGAAATATGTATTTTTATCATTTGAGAAGTTCAAATGTTATCCTTTTTTTTTTTTCACGCAATGTTTCTTGAATGTGATCACTAATTAGTTGAAATTATTTTTGACAATACATGATCAATTCCTCTTTCCCCAAGTCTCCAATGGTGTCGATCGATTTGACATTGAAACTTTTATTTTAAAAGAAATTATTATTATTATTATTATTATTTTGTATTTAAGGACCTATTTTGTATTTTTGATAAAATTTGGGGACCAATTTTATACAATTCTCTTAACATTCATTTAAAATTTCTTTAACTTAATGGTCACATGACTTGTATTCGGCATTTCGCACACGGCATTTTTCTGTTAAAATTTTAAATTTTCCTTTAATTGTCCTAAATTGTTCAAATTTTGAAATATTTGGGATCAAATTTATTTTGTTTGAAATTTTAAAAACTAATTTATTAAACACTTCCAAACAAGAGGGACCCAAAATGTATTTTTTCATATTAAGAATATTATTAGCATAATTACATAGCAACTTATAAAATTGAGATGTGAAGAGATAAAAAATAATTAAAAAACTTGTTATAAAATAATCATAAAATATTATCCAGAAATTAATGAATATTGATTATATCCAAATGAAGTCATGATTTGTTTTTGAGATGTTACCAAAAGATTATTTTTAAAATTTTCAAAGCATAATTATCATCCTTTAATAATTCTATTCTTTATAAAATGTAGAAAAGAACTAGATATCTATTACAATCATAATTTGTACAACAATTTTATAAAGAAAACAAAAGATCAATCTATAAATTATTTTTGAATAATTTGAAGGGATTAACTCAAAAAAAAATACAATATGAAAAGGAAGGCCAGATTATTACTTGACAATTAAAGTATAAAATCACTTAAAAATCATACTTTTTTTTTCCAAAAAAAAAAAAAAGAACATTCTGGAACTCTCGAAAAGTTTCTAGATTTTCTTACACACCATCCTTGTGTGGGCACCACAAGATGTCCATCTGTCCCACGAAAATCTCTGACACCTTTGACTCTATTAAACAACAAACGTCAAAAGAAACTTCTCAGTTATCGGTAAGAAAAATCTATCAGAAATCCATCGCCATCTCCAAATATCTCTTCTTAATTCTAGAAAATTCCATTCTAACCCCCATATATTGTCCATCACTCTCTCCATACCCCCTAAATTCTTGCAAGAGACCACAACCCAGTTCACAAAATCTTCTCAAAAATATCACTTAAGCCCCCACAACTTTCAACACTTCACTCCTGAATCCTGATCACTCTAATTTCTTTTCTTTTTTTCAAAAGCCATGGAAAATAAGAGCATCAAGATAGAAGAAGAAAGAAGAAGAAGAGAGCTTATTGGTTTTTCTCACTGAGTGGTGGCAGTACAAGCATTGCAGCAGCAGGTACACCATCATCTGCTTCTTCTGCACCACTGCCAATGGAGGGATTGCATGAAGTGGGACCACCTCCATTCTTGACGAAGACATTTGAAATGGTGGAAGACCCTTCAACTGATTTGATAATCTCTTGGAGTAAAGCCAAGAATAGCTTCATTGTTTGGGATTTTCACAAGTTCTCTACTTCTCTTCTTCCTAAATACTTCAAACATAGTAATTTCTCAAGCTTCGTCCGCCAGCTCAATACTTATGTAAGTTCAAGATTGTATTTTTCATTTGCATTTCTGCTTAATTATGCTTGTTTTCACATGGATTGGTTTCAAAATTTGATCTTTTTTCACTGGAATCAGCTTAATTTTGGGTTGTGATTGAACCCTTTGAAGGGAATGGAAAGAAGTTGTTAAATTTGTTTGTTTTCTTGATGTTTTGTTTGTTAATTGAGGGCTGTTTGTTTATGTTTGATGCAAAAATGCTTGCTATTTGATACACATCTAGTAATTACTAATATTTAGTGTCTTTCTGCTAATTCTGCTAAGGATTCTTTAATTTTTGGTGCATTTTATAACTATATTTATTGCTGATGGTATTTTGAAGATTTTGATGGAATTTTATTTGGTTAACTGAGGGCTGTTTGTTTATGTTTGATGCTTAATTCTGCAATTTGATTGTTGTAATTATTAATTTTTTAGTGTCTTTCCGCTAATTTTAGTGATGATTCTTTAATTTTTGGTGCATTTCGTAACTAAGTTGATTGGTGATGGTGTTTTGAAGATTTTGATGGAATTTTATTTGAAATGTTAGAAAATAAACGAGGAGCATTTTTAGTATTTTGATGCAAGCTAATTAAGTTAGAGATAAGGAAATGGTGATTTTGATGAGGAATTGTTAGTCCTGAAATGAGTGTAAATTTGTTTCAGGGATTCAGAAAAGTTGATCCAGATAGGTGGGAATTTGCAAATGAGGGTTTCTTGTGTGGGCAGCTTAAGCATCTTCTGAAGACCATCAAGAGAAGAAGGAATGTCGCGCAAAGCCTCCCCCAACAAGGAGTAGGAGGGGGAGGAGGGCCTTGTGTTGAGTTGGGACATTTTGGAATGGAGGAAGAATTTGAAAGACTTAAGAGAGACAAGAATCTGTTGATGTCCGAAATCGTAAAACTTAAACAGCAACAGCAGAGTTCAAGGGATCAAGTTATGGTAATGGAAGAAAGAATTAGGACGACAGAGAAGAAACAGCAGCAGACTATGAGTTTCATTGCCAGAGTGTTTACTAATCCTACTTTTATCCAGCAATATGTGGATAAACATAGACAGAGACACGAACAACAGCGAATTAAGATTGGCCATAAGAGGAGACTGACAATGACCCCGAGTGTGGAGAATCTGCAAGAAGCAATGTCAGTTGCTGAGGATAGCGATCAGCTTCTGAACGACTCGGGCATAGACCAAGAACTGGTTAATATGCAAAGAGAGATGGAAACATTTCTATATTCAATCTCTGCAGGGTTGGATGAGGAGTCGAGCAGTGTTGTGAACTTGAATGCACCATCAGTGGCAAGTTGTAGTACAGCTAACTTGGATCCTGTTGCTGAAAACATCTGGGAGGAATTGCTTACTGGAGATATTTCAACTGAAAATGAAGCTGAAGTAGTACTGGTCGGGGATCAGCCAGAAGTTGATGTGGAAGTTGAGGATTTGGTGGCTGGAACACCTGAATGGGGTGAGGACCTCCGTGACCTTGTTGATCAAATGGGATATCTTATGTCAACGCCTAATGCTTAAATTGAGTGAATTCAATTGGTTTTTTGGTCTCCTTTACCCCATCCTGTTGGGTATGCCTCAAAATTTTTGAGTACTTTGTTTGTGCTGTTCTGCTGCAGCAGCTATTGTCTAATGCTCGTCTATCATATAGGTGGGAGTGATAATTGTTGAAAGGAGGCCAAGAACCAATCTCTGTTCTTCTGTATCCTTTAGTGTTACATTGAAATATGCTAATTGAATGTTTAGTTTTCCACAGAGTGAAATTTTAGAAAGTTTTGTGTTTTGATTAGTCATTTTGTTTTGGTGCATTTTGCAGATGGAGATGCTCGGAGTTTGTTATGAGGGAAGGGATTACCCGAGCAATTTTAAGCTGTCTTTTACTCTTCTTTTCCCTTTTTGTTTTGAGTCTTTGACATGTGCAGTCTAGTTTAAAATTCTTTTGTATGCTTACAATTTGTGGCTGTATGGATAGTGCATTTAGAATTGGCTGTTGGTTGATTATAATATAAATTATTTATCTTTGCTGTGTGTGATTGAAACCACATTAGCAAAGTGTTCAATGGGGTATGCAGCATTGTTTCTGTGATCAAGTTGCCGGTTGATGCAGGTATTATTAACTGATAATTATGACAGATGACACTTTGTGCAGGAAAGTTAACCTGACTTCACACTGTAGCTGTAGAATCTTGAAGGCTGGACTCTGACATGAGAGATAACACTATCTTGATGTTGCAGATAACCTGAAACAAAATGAAGGAGGTTTATCATTTAGGGCCTCTAATGGGCGATTGGCAGTCTAGATCAAGCTATGCTGCTTACAACCACTCGACATCAAGCAGAATGAGGTAAATCTTTTACCAGTAATCAAACTGTTATTTCAGCACTATAGAATTTTTTGTTGCTTGGAAAGGATCTCTATCTTTGCAACCTCTCAAGGTTATCAAAAAATGAGATGATGTTTGCAGCTTCTTAATCCGTATATGAAAAATATATTGCTAACAATTTGGCTCTAGATTTTTCCATTACACAGAAGATAAAAAGTTACTCGATAATAATTTGCTTTTACTTCTGATGCGGGGAATAGGTTTATGGGCTAAAAATCTTCCTTTCCTTGAAATCTGTTGCTAATTCTTTCAATATTTTTAGGAGGTAATACAAACAACATACTTGGTTAGTGCTAGTCTTGCGGTTTTAGAATACTAGTACCATTTTTAGCCAAGTTATTAACTGAAATAATTGGCCTTGAAAGAGCAGGCTGGACAGCAGAAGTTTTTGGGACGCTAATAACTTGACCTCTCTAGCATGACAGTGTATCAAATTCAAGCCCTTCAAGAATTTGAGGCTTTTGGAACAATATAGAACAAATATGATTGTCAGCTCTATAGATTCAGCCTCAAGGACAAGGCAATTTTCCACTATGAAAGTGTTTGGGATTATAATTCTGATTATCTACAATTTTGTCTGTATTCGTCTACTGAAATGTTTTTCTGCTGGTTTTGTTGCATGTGTCAAGTTATGTTTTGGGTTTCAGGGAGGATTTGTGAAGGAGACGTTATGAATTTTTCAGTGAAAAGGCTTGCTTCATGAATAAAATCAAACAGTCCCAATGGGAATCTCAAAGTAACGGTTCCTTCCTAGACAATCATGTTGTAAGCAGCAGCTAAGCGGTGGCAGGATTTGGAGGTTCAGAATCTTATTTACTGGAAACAGAAAGGACAGCCAATTTGTCAGGGAGAAGAACTGTGTAAGATACAGGCTTTACAGATTAAAGGAGTCTGTGATGGCTAAAGGGTTGGTTCTAATCTGGAATCAGTTCGGTAATCTGCTTAGTAGTAATGAACTTTGGTAATGTGTAAATGTCCCTTCAAGAGCAAAGGCAATAGTGTGATGGTATGATACATCCCAACTTGAGGCCGGAATGTGGGAGGCCATTTGGTTTGGGATTCAATTACAGAACAAATGAGCTTTACATTGGAGATGCTTACTGTTGCTTGTGTAGGGTTGGACCTGAAGGAAGGTTGATCTCGTACAATTCAGAGACAAAAGAGGTTAAGGTGTTGTAGCTGTTAGCAGAGGAGGTTCTTTTGTCATTGTTCTACAGGAATTCTCAAGGAGATGCAGAAATACTGGTTGAAAGGTAGAAAAGATTATTATTATTATTATTATTATATTTTTTTTTTTGATCATTCATTAGCCAACTAATGTGAAGAGCACCTGGTCAGATCATTTCTAGGTGTAGCAGCATCTAATCTCGCTTAGTAAAAGCAGTTAAATGTTCCAAGGGTAATTGATTGATGAGGCGAATTTCTTAAAACCTTGGCTCTTGAATGTCAAGAGGATGTCCCAATACTATAAGGAAAATATTTACATAGATCCGATTTTTGGTTTCACTTGTAAATTTTACCGTCAAGATTAAATCTTTTTTACATTAATTGATATCATAGATTTTATAACATTTAATATATATTATAGGGTTTATAAGTGAGGTAAAAAATTAAATCTACTTAAATATTTTTCATACCATAGATGTGGCATTCTAGGTCATTCCGAAAATCTCTCTTCGTCCTTAAAATTTCTCTTGTAGATGCCAAGTAGGGTTATAATTGTGTACGATAGGTTTTATAGCATAAGATGCCGTACGTGTAATAATATAGGAAAAATTTTATTATCGTATCATATTATTTGTTTTGAATATTTGTACGTATAAAGTGTAAGAGTAAAAAATTAACAATTAAAGGCACAAGGATAAAAACAATAGGAAACGAAGTTTCACGGGAAAGAAGCAATTTCCAACTTGAATGAAATCTCACAACCTTGATCAACATGCAAATGAGCAATTTGTTCCCTAGTTGGCTCTATTTGGCATAAATTTGTTCCCAAGTTGCTTTCTATTTGGCATGATAGCCGTGGAACAAGAAGACACAACCAATTACAAAAGGACGGAATTTTGGGAGGAAAAAAAAATTAATAATAAACTCTGAATAATAATTTTCTTTAATTGAGTAATGAGTTATTAACTGCTTTAATTAAATACGTATCACTATAGCCCTGGAATAAGAAGACAACCAATTACAAAAGGACGGAAATTTGGAAGGAGAAAAAATTAATAATAAATTTTGAATAACAATTTTTCTTTGACCGAGTTAAAATAAATGCGTCACTTAATCTAATTTCTTAATGATTCAACTATCATATTTAGATTATAATCTCGCATTAAAGTAACGTCTAATCTAATGATAAAAACAACTAATTAGGGATTAAATCAGTTCATTGCAATCTAATTAAACTAAAATTATTAAAATAAATAGGTTTGGTTTATTAGGTCAGTATATCTTGAACTACAATCATTACGCAAAATTTTGTTTTGTTGCGTAAATCATGTGCAATTCTTGATTTTTCTCTAACGTGTGATTGTTTTTCAACATTTTTATTATCTATCTCTTATGGACGAGCCTTATATTTTAAACATAATTTCTCCACCAATTCTTATTTATCAAAGAATTGATTCATATTAATCCATTTCTTCTTGAATAAATGGATTTCATCCACTATACTATTTTCTTTAGACAATATTTTCAAAAATATCAATCACAATATTTCGAAACATTTTTTTCCTTCAAAATCTTGAAAATTCTTTCTCACCCTTGAATTTTTTGGCCACTCTTGATCAAGCTCAAGCTGAATAACGGATAATTTGACACTGACCTTTTCCCGATGATCCCTCTTTTTAGATCTATGTTCGATGCTAACACAATATTTACAATAGAATCCATGCTTTTTTTAATTAATTTTTTTATACCTTAATTAGTATCTCAAAATCAACCTCTTATAGTCCAATTTTTTGATATTCAAGTACCTCAATAAAAACTTTTTCAATCAATTTAACAAATACCATAACATCCCAGGATCAAAATCTAAGGCTCTAGTATAATTTGTAGGAGTCAAAAATTAACAATCAAAGGCACAGGGATAAAACAATAGGCGAAGTTTTACAGGAGAGAATCAATTTCTAAATTCAATGAAATTCACAACCGGGACCAACATGCAAATAAGTAATTTGTTCCCTAGTTCTCTCTATTTGGCATGGTTACCTCGGAACGGAGAACAGTAACAGGAAGGCACAACCAATAATCAAAGGACGGAAGTTTGGGAGGAGAAAAAAATTAATAAGAAATTTTGAATAATAACTTTTTCTTAATTAAACAATGAGTCACTAATGTCTTTAAATACGCACTAACTAATCTAATTTCCTAATGTATTAATTACTATACATGGATTGCTATAGTCCCACATTAAATTAACGTCGAGAATAAATCCCTTACAAATTCAGTCACTAAAATCTAATTAAATTAAAATTCCTAAACTAAATAAGATGGATTGAATATGTCAACAACAAGTTTCAAGACATAGCGATATGGTATGTATCTTAATGGGTACATAGAATTCTCCGATAATGTAATAGTTATTTATCTTAATGGGTACATAAAATTCTCCGATAATGTAATAGTCACCGAAGTTTAAGAATTTGGAGGTTCATGCTCTTTGGATCTGCATTTCTCCCTTTTAGCTACCATGGGCAAAATATATTGAATTCTATGGTGAATATTTTTTGGATTAATTCGGAAATTATTGCCCTAATAAGTAAATTTAGTTGTACGATTGATCATCTGAAGGACAAATGCAAAATTACCTCATTTTTATTTGATCCGTGCTTATACTTTCTTTGGAATGTCAGTAGTCGTATATTATTCAGATAGAGTACAATTTATATAAACCAAAACGGGAAGGTTTGAAATGTCAACGGACAAATTAAATGTATATACGTAAAAAGAAACAAGAAAAATAGGAAACTTGCAATTTTTAATGTCTCACATGCACTTTTTAATACTTATCTTTCATTTCTATGTCTTAGGTTAATTTGTAAATACTCATATGTTAAAATAAAAACTCTATCGTAAAATTATAATTAATGTCTATAATTTTAAAAATCACAGTGTCTATAATTCTATTTATTTTCTAGAAAAAAAATCAACTCATTGTGAAGTTTTACTTAGATTATTGAACACATTTGTTTTAGCAAGTACACAAATGAACTTCCACCATGAATCTGTGTGCTAAATAGAATATTTATCTTGGCATCATCTTAACCAGGATGCTCAATAACAATATAGAAGTTTTTGACATATATGGCACTAATTAGTGGCCTGAAGTGCCAACGGTCTCAATTGATTGAACTGTATACTAATGCTTGACATGAAGTGTCGATTGAAATGTTGAAAGAGCAAAGATTGGGCCCGTTTTTGGTGTGTGAATTATTTTAACAAGACTCTATGTGAGTGTACTGTTAAATTTTTGTCTAACTCTAATCTTTAAAACTGCAGTGTTAACAAAGGAAAATTTCCTAATTTATCCGTTTGAAATAGAATTACCCAAATTACCATTCATTATTCAAATTTTCACCTCATGCAAAATTACTAAACATATATTATTAGAACATTTTACAGTACCTTTAGAAAACTATTGTATTATTTTTTTGAAAATTTATATATTATAATAATATATAATTTAAAACCAAATATTATACGAGCCTTGAAAATAAACATAATGATTTCCTCAATCATATTATAAAACTTTCCTATATATTTTATGGAAATAATGATATCTCAACATTCCTTATTCATATAATTAAGATTAAGATTGGACAAGGTAAAAGTTACATTACATTTCTTTTATTTTCTCCCAAACAGCCAAATACATCATGAAGTCTCGGGAGAGTCATTGTTAGGGAATTCTCTTATCTTGAAAATAATCTAATTACGGAATGTATAACGCAAACTTTTATCATTTTATGTCGCTCACGATTTGGCATAAATTCCGACATAAGCAACTTTGCGTGAGCCAACAAATAGTATATTTCCATTATTGTATTCTTGAACCAGATTAACTTGAGTGTTGTTATATTGTGCTCGCAGATCCTTAATCAGCAACACTTCACCTGCTGAGTTAAATTTGTAACCGAAAGGGGTAACACTTTGTGGCTGTTGAACAATTATGTTTACTGCAACCCAAAATTGGCCCAAGGTCGTGGCCCTTTTAATTTTAACTGGGCTCCCTGGTAAATTTAGTAGAACTTCACTCGTGTTAGCTTTAGGCCCAATGAGCCAATACTTCACAACCCTTTTGGCCACGAAATCCGAGTACAACACGAATGTTAGATCAAAACTAAATACAGGTCCAGCTGGTACAGGAAGCCCATCTTGTAATACCTTTACCTGTTGTGTTATGGGGCTGTATACCATTAAACCTTCCTGTTGAATCATTAGCTGGATTATTTGGCGAATTAACACTTCTGCAAAATAAATAAATAAGTTAGCAGTTGAAATAATAGCTGTATTAAGCCCAGGAAATTTTTTTTTTTTTTTTTTTTGCATATTTTTAAAAATTTTTACAGAATGAAATATTCGAATAAAATCGTTATCAGTTAGTTTAACTCCAAAATAACACATGCGGAGTGTTAGCCTTTGGAAAAGTGTTTTACATGAAATTCTTTTTATTTTAAAGAAATGTGTATCCAATCAACTGGATTTTATTTACTTAATAATTAATTAATTTGAATACAACAATCATATTCATTAAAAGAACTAGGTGTTAAAGCATGGGCGAAGAAACATTATTAATAGGTTTGTTACTAATTCCACGAAATTAATTTTCTATATTGAAAAAGTTTTCTTGAACTTAAATTTTTAATATACCTATTAAAGTATAAATATCTCACATCGACTAGTTAAGAAATCTTGAACTAATTAATAAAGTGATCATCACGAGTCATTCTACTTATCACCAAGTGGTTTTGAAATAGAAACACGTGTTTATTAATATGATATCAGAGTTAGTTTCAAGTGTTTTCCCATCCTTACATGACTTAGGTTCTTCTGCGCATTGGGCTAGGCCTAATGCTGTGTCTTGTTTATGATATTGACTTGACTTCATAGGTGTCGGTCATGTCAATATTTGTATTCACTAGTTTGGGTTATATCTCCAATTTCTACTTTTAATTTTCTCATGTGTGAGAGCAGGTGTTAAAGTATAAATATCCCACATCGACTAATCGAGAGAATTTAAACTAATTAATAAGGTTCATAAGTCACCCTACTTATCATCAATTATTTTTAAAATAAAAACTCATATTCATTAATAATAACAAAATATGTCATAATTATGATCTTTAAAGAATGTACTTGCATGACGAAATAGATTTATGACAGTTTTGCTTTGTTTATGTTTTGGTTAAGGACAAATTTAACCTAATTAATAAAGAACCTTTACCGTTTCATACTAGAGAACTAAATAAATTAACTTTAAATAAAATGAATTTTCAACATTAGAAGCTTAGGAGTTTTTTTTTTTTAAAAGGAAAAAATTCGATTTAGTTAACAATTATTTTTGAAATATCAATTAATTTGGTCACTTATGTATTTTAACAAATCAATTTGGTTCCTTATCTTTAAAAAATTAACCAATTTAAACCTTATGATGACAATTATGGACAAATTAATGCATCAAGCCACATAATAATCACATGATCATTAAGATGTGTTGTCAACGACTCTATTAGTTTATTCTTTAATTTCTATTACAAATTTTAAATTAGTTAATTTTATAAGAATAAATGACTAAATTAATTTTTTTTAAATAAGAGACTAAATTAATTGATATTATAAAAATAAAGAACTAAATTAATCTCTTCAAACTTTTTTTTTTTTAAAAAAAAAATTTAATTAGTTGAAAAAGTACCTGAAGTCAACAACAAGACTGGCATCCGTAAAGACAACTTCTCCCTGTAATTGGAGCAACATCGACACCATTAAGAAAATTGAATCGCACACCACCTGCACTGTTAGCAAGCAATGTTGCGGGCCCACCTTCGGGTCCTACTTTGAAAAGACCAAGAAAAGTGTCTACGATATAAAGTACTCCAGTTTCAGTATTGAAACTAAATCCCAAAGGCCTTCCACACGTTGGCCCCAAATTTGGGTCCGTTGTACCGTCACATAATTGCTTATTCCTGAAGAAAACAAACATGGAAAATTATAATTTGGCCTTTTTCCATTAAAATCAAATAAAAATGGAAAAACCATCACAGAATTTTACTAATCACTGGCACGAATAGTCTAAGTTGGAAAGGTCAATAGTTACTAATTACTTCTTCCGTCTTATTTATTTTGTTATAATTTTATTTTTAAGACTAAACAGATTAATTTTGTAATGAATAACACTAGTAAATTTATTTGATTTTTAATAAAATTTCTTTAATAAAAGTAAAATTTATAAAATATTAACGTGATATATACTTAAAATTTTGAAAACGTTCAATAACATCTATATAATGTTGAGTTTTCAAAATTTAATGTGTTGACCAGAAAAATCAAATGATAATAATATAAGTAGAACTGAGCTAGTAATACTAAAGAAATAATATTAATTACCTGTTTGGTGCAGTATAAGCAAAATCTGTAAAACCAATATTTGAATATTTATATTTAAGAATTCTACCATCACTTACACCAACATATGGTCCTTGACCAAAACGGTCCAAGGCAACTGATTCAGGACCTGTAGGTCCTGGAGGGAGATTGAGCTGGGTGAATTTTGTATAGGGATCCAAGGCAAATAAAGAAGGCATGAATAAGAAAGTGACAAAAATGGAAAGCTTTGCCATTCTATATAGTTCCATACAAGAAACTCTAGTTCCTGAAGTTGCACGACCAAGATTATTGTGACACTAACATTTATAGGCAGAACTCACTTAGCCCAAGGGCTGCAAGTAGTTCATTAGGGCGGCAGAGTAGCAATTAAAAGGCCATCCTCTTCTAGCAAATTCTGAAAATATTTGAGCAACTAATGTGCATTGATTTTTCAAAATGTACAAGAATTTTTTGTGAACACACAAGTATAGTTGGAAATGTATATCTGTTTGAATATCTATTATTCATAATATTATTGAAATAATTACTATAGTAATTTTTGAAATATGATATATGTGAGATAAAAAGACAGTAAAAAAATATACTAGAAAATGATAACAAAGTATTATTTAGAAAATAAAGAATCCTGAAACCATCAAACACGTACAAGTTTAGTAGCTCTAGGTATTTGAAAATCTCACATTTTAATGCTCAACAGTGGTTTAGATTTTTCCAGACAATATTCATGCTTAATTTGGAATTAAAGTTCTGCGAAGTTCGAATTAAACTATGCATTTTCAACATCTTTGTAATAAATTATCTTATGTTGCCCAAAAAATTGCTAACATTTTGATTTGAGCAAATTGTGTAACCTCAAAGTCACTCCCCTCAAGGAGGAACCCAACGAGAATACCCTACATGACGCTTTTATGGGAGTTTTAGTTCACAAGACATAATGCTACAATGTTTAGCTTTGGCGATAATAAATTCTTGCGTTAATCGCAGTATACATGTGACAGTCACATAATATTGTTGAACTCTATATAGTTCACACAATTGGTGTCCATATTTTCTGTGAAACTATAATCTATACAAAAATTTATCCTTATCGATCTTTCTTGTCCTAATAACATACTATCAGTTGTGTCTTCTGTTATTGTGAATAATTGAATTATAATAATACTGATGTTATATTTTTTATATAACAATAAATAATACCAATATTGTTAGAGTCCGTCCCACATTCGTAGTGAGAAAGAAATTGAAGAATAAATAATATTAATATCTTACATTATGTGTTACTAAGAACTTTGCTTAACTACTTTGATCTAGTAGTTTAAGGTTAAAAGTTATTGGATCAGTCTAAATTAGAGGTATTATAGATGGTACATATAACAATAACAAAGCAAATATCGTGTAGTTTTTACTTAGGTTGAGATTGAACTGGTAATATTGGACTACCATTCTACTAAAAATTACAAAAACTAAAGTGTTATATTGACCTAATGCAAAGAGTTACCTCTAAAATCCTATACAATTGAAATATGGTCTTGCGTGAACTTTACAAGTTCGCAAAAGAAGTGTAGTAATTAGGGGTGTTCATAGTGTAGTTTAAGTGAACAAACCGATTGAATCAAATTAGTTTGATTTTTAGTTTTTGGATAATAGTTGTTCGTATAAACGAATAAAAAGATCGATTATATAGTTTGAATTTGGTTATGGAGAATTCATAACCCAATAACCCAATAATCGAACTTTTAAGTTTATTAGTTTTATTTTTAATTTTTCAGTAACCCAATTCTATTTCTATTCATATATTTAACAATTTATATTATTATTGTTGTTGTTGTTGTTGTTATTATTATTATTATTATTATTATTGTTATTGTTATTTTTTAGTTGTCTAATCTTAGTTTAAATAGTTTGGATTTTTATTTAGGAAAATAAGTAATTTGATCCCTTATCTTTAGATTGTCGACCAATTTAGTTCCTTATTTATTAAAAAGACCAATTTAGTCTCTCGTCCATATAAAAATTAACTTATTTAAGGCTTGTGAAGTAAATTGTGGACAAAATAATGGAGTCTTTGACAATATATATACGGCATGTTAACGGACAAGTGATTATACTGTATTTGGTCCATTAATTTGTTCATAATTTCCATCATAGGTCCTAAATTGGCTAATTTTTTTTTTTAAAGATAATGGATCAAAATAGTCTGTTGTAATAGATAAGGGATTAAATTAGTTGGTATCCTAAAAATATTAAAGGTCTCTTTTTCTTTTTATTTATTAATTTGATTAGTTTTGTATTTAATTTTATATTTAGATTTTAAATTAATTAGTGAAATTTAGTTAATCGAATAAAGAGAAAAAAAAAAGTTTGTTTAACTAACATCTATATACTGAAAAAAATTTGGTTTAAATTTAGTTTTGATTTTTTTACACTAAAAATCAAAAAAATAAAAATTTTAACTGAATTATCAAAAAACCGACGAATGAACACTAAGTAGTAATGATGTTTCTTTTTTCTATGAAATCGGCTCCCGCTCAAGGTGCTTTGTGCGTGGTCCTTGTAGAATGAATGTGTTTAGAATTTCAGCCAGCAATTTTTATTACATTCAATGCGTAAGAAGTATGGTAGCTGCCAAAAGTCACCAAATTTGATTGGAAGCATGGGCAAAAAGATAACATCCATGAAACTCGGTGTATGAAATCCCTAAATATATAGAGTTTCTTAAACTTTTCTCTTTGTTGCAAATTAAATAAAGAGGAATTTTACAATTTCATTAAAGAATCTTCCTCTTAGTTTTAAAAATTTATACAGTATAAAATTTTATAGTATATAATATTATGTTATACAAATTTTTAAAATACAGTAAAATGATTCTTTCAACGAAATTATAAAATTTTCTTTTCTATAAATAGTACTGCGAGGTGGCAAATGTTGTAGGCTGAATGTATGCATGTTGATCTTACTCGTTTTGGCAGGTTTTGATGTAAGAAAATTCTGCAAACAACGGCTTTAATTGGTAGTTTTTTTAAGGCTGCCAGTATTGCCAGAGCACATAATATCCAGTTAAAGTAATTTACTCAATGATAAAATTACCGTCAATAATTCATAATAATTAATACGACTCATGAGTTAAAGTTGAATTCTTTCCCTTACTTTTTTCTCTATTTATTTTAGATTTTAACAATTACTTGATATCTTTCGTAGTCACTCTTAAATTAATGAAGACCAAGCATGTAGTCACATTATTTTTGGATGAGTGAGTCATTTACTCTACATAGAAGAGCCATTAGTTTAGAAATAATTACTAAGCAGACCAAGTAATTGTTTCAGTCAAAAATAAAATTTCCATTTCCGGTTCAAAAGTAGACAGGAGTCCAAATTTTATTAGGATACTATTTTGTCTTCATTCAAAGAAATTTACACTGGTCGGATACTATTTTCTCTGGCACTAGCATCTTTTTTCTAGTGCAAAATACACGAATGATTACCAAACTATTAAATTGTTATATACAAAATCACTGAATTATTTATTTTATAAATTTTGTCACTGAACTGATTTAAGTGTTTGTCTAGAGCTACTGAACTATTTATTTTGTAAATTTGATCACTAAACTATTTTAAGTGTGTATTTTTTCTATTTCCAAGGTAATTGCATAGATACACTTAAGGTAGTTCAATAACCAAATTTGCAATGGAGTGACTTTAAATACACATTTAAGCTAGTGATCAAATTTATAAAATAAATAGTTCAATAATTTTAAATGTAATAATTTAATAGTTTAGTAACCATTCATGCATTTTGCTCTTTTTTCTAAAGCAACTTTAATTGGTAGTTGTTGAGAATAATATTTGGCACCAATAAAGTATTAAACCATATCTTTAGTTCAATTGACACTAGCAACCATATCAGTTTAACAGTCTACCTCTGGAAATTGTCATACTAATACCTTAAACTTAATCCTGAGTGTGACACCGCAAGCATTTTAGTTGTATATTAAATGAGTAATTTATGGGACTTGGAGTGGTATGTTTATTCTAAGTTCATTTATGCAATTTCCAACTTTTTTTTTAATGAAATTTCTGTCTTGGTTAGCAACAAAACAAAATTAGGTTTTCTTTTGATGACTGTGATTGTTAGAAAAATTAATTGGCACCACAATTGAGATTACATTATAATGGTTTTCTTAGGTAGTATTTTGTTTATGAGTATGAGAGACAGAAATGAAAATCAAAGATAATGGTACATTTTATTTGCTCAAGCACTATGGGAAAGGAATGGTTAGTAAATGCCACCTGTAATTCTACTATTCTGAATTGGATTTTGAATTGATTAGTTAGTTAACATTAACGAAATCCACTCCGTTTTAAAATCAAAAGAAATAAGAGAAAATGTCATAAACTCATATTAATAGAGCGTATATATGATTTTCAATCTAATTTCAATTTCGATTTTCGAATATCAACTAAACAAATCCTTAGTTATATAATGAATGATAACTTTGGAAGCATATTGTTCTATGCATTCAGTACGTTAAATATGGAAATTAGCTTGATATTTTTTAGAGTTAATTACACTTTACCCATAGAATCAAATCCTAGTTGCGCGTTGTCTCCGAACTAAAATAATAAACACTTTGCCCCCTTTGAAAGATTTCCTAATATAAGTAAACACAAAAGGATAATGTAAAATATTGTTTTGTCAAAAATACCCTGTGCAAATTTATGGACAAAGTTACTTTTCATTCATTTAATTTTTAATAATTCCATATTAATTTTTTAAAATTTTTCCATGAAACAATTTTATTTTTATAGTAACTAAACATATTAAAAATAAAATTAGTAAGTACAATACTTTACTGTGGAAACTAAATATTAGTAAAGAAAAGTAGTAAGTAAATATTTTACTTATTAATTTTATATTTTAAATATATTTAGTTACAGCAATATAAAAATGAACAAAAATATTCATAAAAATTATTCTTTTTGTGCTTACTTTTAGAAATGAAGAAAATAATGTACTATATTTAATTGGAGTTGTTCATGGATCGAGTATTTGGTCTATTTGGTCAGTTTCCGACTTAATCGTTTACACCAAGTCAGGAAAAAGTTAACCCGATGTCCGGTCTATATACCTAGGCTACCCAGTTATTCGTGTATACGCTAAATGTGGGTCGGATGACCGGGTACCCAGCCCGGTCCAATTATGACATTTTAGTTTAAAAAATCTTAAAAATAACAATATTGAGCGGTAGTTATTTAAATACCCAAAAGCCATTAATATTAGGCCACGTGTAAAATTATACAATTAATTATATATAGATTGGGTCGGATTTCGACCTGTTATTTGACTCGTTAATCTTAATATCTGACCTTTAAATACTAATCGATTTAGACACTCTATTTTTTTATATACCGAAATTGTTTAAATCAGATTAGCAACAATCGAATTAGTGGTCAAGTGAACACCCTACTTTATAGTTACAGGTAGAATTCAATAGGATTGCCAACTTTTCCTGGCTACTACCTCTCCGCCTCCCTACACATAACAACAGTAACCTTTGGCCAATAGACTCGAGTAACTTAAAATAAGTATTTTACAAACACTTCTTAACGTTGTCTCTCATTTTTATATTTTAAATTCACTCCACTCCTTCAAAAGTTATAAAAAGTGTCACTACTTCTCTAGGAAAAAAAAAAAACTTATTGCGAAGTATTTCTTAGATTATTGAACACATTTGTTTTAGCAAGTATACAAATGAAGTTCCACCATCAACCTTTGCTAAATAGAATATCTATCATGGCATCATCTTAACCAGGATGCTCAGTATCAATATAAATTTTTTTGAAATATATAGTACAAATTAGTGACCTAAAGTGCCAATGGTGTCAATTGATTGAACTGTATACTAATGCGTGATATGAAATGTATTACCGATTGAAATGTTGAAAGAGCAAAATTGGGCCTATTAATGGTAAATACTTGTGTGAATTCTTAGTGAGCTCTATGTGAATCGCAATGTTAATTTTTGTGAAACTCACACCTTTAAAACTGCAGTTTTTTTTTTTTTTAATTTAATAACCAAACTCATGACATAAACTGCTGTGAAATTTGGAAACTACAGTGTTAACAAATTAAATTTTCCTAATTTTATCCGTTTGGAAAGGAACCATCTTGTTATTTTTTGAAAACTTGAATATTACAACATCATGTAATTTAAAAGCGTGATTTGTACAAATTTTAAAGTTAACGGAATGATTTTCTTAATGAAATTATAAAACTTTCTCAAAAATTTATCTTACACAGATTTTTAAAGATAAATGAATGATTCTTTCAACGATATTATAAAACTTTATATTATATTATGAGAATGATGATAGCTCAACACTCCTTATTCATACATATTTTCTCCCAAACTGCCAAACACACCATGAAGCTGTATAGGGTCATTGTCTGTGGAAGGACTCCCACAATAGAACCGTTGGGTTATTTCTAAATTACAAGTTCCCTTATTTAAAAATAATCTAATTACAAAATGTATATTACAGGCCATTTCCATTTTATGTCGCACACAATTTGGTGTAAATTCCGACATAAGAAGCTACACGTGAGCCGACAAATAGGATATTTCCATTATTGTATTCTTGCACCACATTAACTTCAGTGTTATTATATTGTGCTCGCATGTCCTTAATCCGCAACACTTCACCAATTGAGTTAAATTTGTAACCAAAAGGGTAACATGTTGTCCCCGTTGAACAATTATATTTACTGCCACCCAAAATTCGCCCAAGGTTGTGGCCCGTTTGATTTTAATTGGGCTACCTGGTAAATTTGATAGAACTTCAGTTGTGTTAGCTTTTGGCCCAATGAGCCAATAGTTGACAACCTTTTCGGCCACAAAATCTTAGTACAACACGAATGTCTGATCAAAACTAAATACCGGTCCACCTGGCACAGGAAGCCCATCTTGTAACACCTATACGTTAGGGGTGTTCATGGACCGGGTATTTGGTCCATGAGCATGTGGAGTGATCCGAATTAGTCTTACCGGTTCACTTATTTTTTGAACCGTATCTGGTCCACACATTTCGGATAACCGGGATCCGGTTACCCGATTGAAACGGTTCGGGACCTGCGGGTACCGAACCGGTGTGACAAAAAAAAAAAAAAGAAAAAAACTTCCCCAAAAACTCAAAAAATTAAAGATTTATATCAACTTATCAAGTCAACTTTATGTACTTATAAAATAAAATAAAATCCCTTTTCCAATTATAGGCAATTTATTACAAGCAAATACAACTAACTACAATAAAATTATCAATTTTATAAAATTCCTTTTCCAAACTGAAATTATAATTTAGACAAATATCATTTTTCTCTTAAATTATCAAATATCCCTTTAGACAAATATATATATATATATATATATATATATATATATATATATATATATATATATATATATATATATCTATATAAAACTCAATCATGCATATGAACATAAAAAGAAGAAAAAAAAAAACTTACTATCAAAATAAATTATCAAATATCCCTTTAAGCAAATTTTCAAAAAAAGTTGAATTATCAAATATCCCTTTAAACAAATTCACAGCTACAAAATAAATCAATAATTTATGAACATATGAATAGAAAAATTTAGCCATATTTGGTGAAATTACACAATTGCCCTTGATTGTGGACCGGTTCGGGTAACCGACGGTTCACCAAAGAGTGAACCGGTACCCAAACCGGTCAATATGTGGACTGGTTCATTATCCGAACCGGTTGTTTGACCCGGTTCGGATACCCTTCTTTTACGGTTAAGAATGGACCGATTCCAGTAGTTTTTTGGATTAGCGGATTATTTTGAACACCCCTACTTCACGTGTTGTGTTATAGGGTTATATATCATTAACCTTCCTGTTGAATCATTCGGTGGATTATTTGTCTAATTAACACTTCTGCACCAAATAAATAAATAAGTTAGCAGTTGAAATAATAGTTGTATTAAAGTTTAAAGGTTTTTTTTTTTTTTTGCACATTTTTAAATATTTTTACAGAATGAAATATTCGAATAAAATCATCGGCCTTTAGTTTAACTCAAATTACAGATGTGGAGTATTAAAATTTTGTTTAGTGACAAAAATGAGATTCTGAAAAAATGTTTTAAATGAAATTCATCTTATTTTAAAGAAATGGTGTATCCAATCACTAGATTTTATTTACTTAATAATTAATTAATTTGAATACAACAATCATATCCATTAAAGGAACTAGGTGTTAAAGTATTGGCGAAGAAACATTATTAATAGGTTTGTTACTAATTCCATGAAATTAATTCTATATTGAGAAAGTTTTCTTGGACTTAAATCCTTAATACACTTATTAAAGTACAATATCCCACATCGACTAGATAAGAGATAAATGACTAATTAATAAAATTCACGGATCACTCCACTTATCACAAACTAGTTTTTTGAGATAGAAGTCTATGTTCATTAATATGATATCAGAGTTAGTTTCAAGTATTTTCTCATCTACACATAACTTAGATTCTTATGCACATTGGGCTTGGCCTAATGCTTCTTGGTTGTTATGGTATTGGACTTGACTTTATAGGTATCGATCATGTTAATATTTGTATTCACTAGTTTGGATTAGACCTTCAATTCCTTGTTTCAACCCTCTCATGTGTGAGAGGGGGTGTTAACCCGAGTCACATGTGAGAGGTAGTATTGGACTTGACTTCATAGCTATCGGTTATGTTAATATTTGTATTCATTAGTTTGGGATAGACTTCCAATTCTTTGTTTCAACCCTCTCATGTGTGAGACGGGGTGTTAACTCTAGTCATGTGTGAAAGGGTATATGAATTACAAATATTTCGCATCGATTAGTCATAGAATTTGAACTAATTAATAAGGTTAATGGGTCGATTTTGAGATTAAAACTTATGTTCATTGATAATACAAAATATAAGAAAGTCACAATTATGATCTTTAAAAAATGTACTTGCGCGACAAAATAGATTTATGACAATTTTTTTAAGAATGAATAACCACATTATTATATTTTAAATAAGAGATTAAATTATTGGATATTATAAAAATAAAGAATTAAATTAATTTTTTTTAAAAAAAAAATTCAGTTAATTGAAAAAATATCTAAAGTCAACAACAAGATTGGCATCCGTAAAAACAACTTCTCCTATAATTGGAGCAACATCAATGCTAAGGGTGTTCATGGATCGGGTACCCGGTAGATGAGTTAAAAAAAATACCCAACCCTCAATGACCGAGTCTAGAAAATTCCAACCCTCTACCCGGCCCATAAAAAGCAGGTACCTGATGCCTCTTTAATACATCTAGTTATAATTCAATAAAACACCTAAATCCTTACTAACTAGATGGCATCCCGCAAGTGTACGGTTGTCAACTAGTAGCAAAGGGAAGTAGGGATCGTTCCCACAAGAATTGTCGATTGCAATTATTGCTACTCTAGGTTTAAGGGTAGTTATGTAGTTAAGCTAAATCAATTGGTAGATGACAGAACTATTCCAATGAAAGCTACAATTTTAATTCGAACCTAATTTAATCTAATTAAGACTAAAATTTAAAACAAGTAAATCACTCAACTAAAAAGACTACAAAAGATAAATTTTGAATATTAAAAGTATTCATTTCCAAATTATAAATTAGAAAGAGTTAAACTAGAAATTTAAATATTTTTTGGATTTTTCGATTGGAATTAAGAAAGCCCACTAAGAATTAACTAGAAATTAAAGCTAGAAATTGAATATTCTTAAATAAAAGGCAAGAAATTAACAAGAACCCTAATTTTCCTATAAACCCTAATTTGAAAGTGAAGAAATTTTTACTAAAATGGATAAGAAAGCAAATAAAAATTATATCTACGTGAAACTTGCGAAGAACCCACTACGATTTTCTAATCAAAATTTAAACTTGACAAGAAATTTAAAGAAGATTTAAGAGAAAAGTTAGGAGAGAAATTTCTATTAGAAAAAGTAACTTGTAGTTTAAGCTATCCTAATCTATCTAGAACTAATTAAAACTCTCTACTCTCCCAAAAACTAATTATACTTAGCTTAAATAGTGCAGCATTACACAAGGCAAAATTAGGGGTTTTCTGGCTGGAAGTTTACAAAATTGCCCTTACAACTTAACATTCAGCGAGTTGAGATCGCGGTCTGGAACATTTGAGACCGCGATCTCAACTCTAAAATAGTGAAACCAATTCCTGTCGAGATCGCGGTCTGGAATAGTCGAGACCGTGATCTTGACTCTCCTTCCAGCAATTTTCATTTCATCGATTTTGCAATCTGGTTCCTTAACCTTTGTTTCTTCCAACTTCTAACCTTTAATTTTTAACCTGCATAATATTAACACCATGAAGCACTTAATTAAACTAAAAATTTAACACAAATTTATCATAATTAATTCAAGAACGAAAATACAAATACACATGAAAGAAATTAACTATCACGATAGAAAATGCTATAATTTAGAGGAAAATAACTCTAGTTCACTAGAGTTATCACACCCCCAAACTTAGCGTTTTGCTAGTCCCGAGCAAAACAAAGATTAAAAATAAACGAAACCTTACTAACATTCAAATATTTAAACACTTCAAAGTTGACGTGACACTTGATGAATCATGGATGTACTTAGAACAATTAAGCGATCTATCAAGAAATGTTCAACACTACGTGATATGTGAAGAATATGAATAAATCAATCCAAAATTGAAATTTCGTTTTACGAAGAAGCACACATTCATTCACTACACAAGATTTCACATCACCAAGATTACCATTCTCGAAAAGAATTACCAAAAGTTTTAGTTCTTTTCATTTGAAACATCATTACTTCTCAAATCACAAATATTATAACGTTAATCAACTCTCTCGACTAAGCAACATGAAAATAGAAGTTCAATTAGGAATCAACTTAAATGCAATTGTCACATATTTCGGGAATAAACCTCTAACAAGGATTAATAAGTAATATGAGATTAATGATAAATATTACAAACATTTACTTCTTAACTTATTGGTATACTAAAAACGCAATTCCTAATGGCTTAATTCGGAGAAACAACATGGGTACATGTCGGAGTCCCGTACTCGCCTTATTACTACTCTAATGACTTATTTCGGAGAAACAACATAGGTACATGTCGGAATCCCGTACTCGCCTTATTCCTAATTTTTTTTGGGCCCTAAACCAAAGAAAAGGAGTGAAATGTACCAAAAATTAATCTCGAATATCAATTATTCACAAGTTAGAAGAACATTCCCTATTCAAATACACGAAATGTCCCAAAATTCCTTCTACTTCATTTAACTCATTTCTTTCTAAAAGATAGTTCATTAACCACATAATATAAGTGATTTGATAAGAAGCAACATTTCAAATAAATTTTCCTAAAATTTCAGCACTTCTTTTTGAAAAATAGCAATGTTAAGTTTATAAATTCTTTATATTGTAAATGAACTTCTCACTCACACAAAAATTCTTGAAATGAATCAATCATATACTTCAATCACAAAGCATTGAACATCCAAATTTATCATCATTGAGTACCTAATTGATCAACTTTCCATCCATTAATCATCAAGTGGCAACAAAATGACAAAAATGACCATTTCCAACACAAAAAGATAAACACCCCCAAACTTGTCTCTTTTATTCTAATTGATGAATAAATCATCCTTCCACTCACCCAAAATTAAACATCAAGACATAACCACAAATAACCAAAAACTACTTAAACCATGTCCTACTTTTAAGCCTAGAATTAAAAATGAGTAAAAATGTCAAGAGCAACCGTGCCATGCATCTCACCAATTAAGCTTCAAACAAAGTCAACATTCAATTACATTTATCAACTAGTGCAAAAATGGCATTAGCTTAGGGCCCTTAGCCATATTACTCTTATTTGACAATAATCATAACCAAAGCTACGCCAAGTGTCTAGCAATAAATTTCACAAAGATTCCAATCCATGAAACATCAAAATAATTAGCCACTTGGAATCAGCTTAAAGCCATTAGCCAGATTACTAAAAAGAAAAATCAAATTACTTCCAAATTAAAAACTATGTATAGAAAATAAATTCATGGTTGCAGTTATTTTAATTTTTTTTTCCCGAGACCGCAGTCTCAATCGGCATAAAAAATGCCTTTGCAGAAGTTTGGGGTCGAGACCGCAGTCTCAATTTTGAGATCGCGGTCTCAAACCAAATGACCATTTTACCCTCCAGAAGTTTGAGGTTGAGACCGCGGTCTCAAATTTTGAAATCGCAGTCTCAAGCTCAATTTCTGCAAAGTGAATTTTTACACTTAGCCGAAATTGCTTCACTCTTGACCACTTTTCTCCATTTGCAAGGATAACCTACAAACAAAAAATTTACCAGTTACGATGACAATTTTTACTCATTCTTTAGCACCATTTATTCAACTTAAAAACTCAACTCTTTTTCTCTAATTCAAACCAATTTACTCAAAATCAAGACAGCGGATTAAAAATCACACTAAAAGAAAGTAATAAGAACTAAATTAAAAACTTAGGTTGCCTCCCAAGAAGCGCTCTTTTATAGTCACTAGATTGACTATGGCATGACCCTTATTTCAAATAATTGAGGATGATTGATCATCCTTTCCCTTTTGGTTTCCACGGAAAAAGTTTGATCACCTTTTCTTCATGATTAAAGCTTGATTTTCGGGTTTTCCATGCACAAGTCCTTTCTTTCTAGCCTTAGCCATTGCTAGTGCCCCAATTAACATCTCCAATTGTTTCTCAAACCGTTTTCTTCTTTTTATGCCTTCTCAATTTCTTGATATCACAATTGTGCTTATTCTTTGCAAAACTCTCTTAATCCTTCATCAACACACATCCCTTATCAGGTGGTTTTTCTTTCAATTCATTTCTCGAATTTTCCTTTATTTCTAACACTTGCTTGAGCGAATTGTCTTGACTCACTTCATTTTGCTCTTCATTTGACCTAGCAAGGATAGAATTACGGAGAGATTGATTAGCACATTTCTCTTCAACAATGGGAATATTGTCATTATATTCAAACACATCAAATTCAATTGATTCAATTTCAACTTGGAAGATCAACTTCCCTTTGTGCACATCAATTAATGCTTGAGCGGTTGACAAAAAAGGCCTCCCTATAATCAATGGAATCTCACTCTCTTCACCCGTATCTAGCACAAGGAAATCAATGAAAAATACCAACTTTTCAACTTGTACAAGCACATCTTCCAACAAGCCATATGGTTTCCTCTCAGATAAATCCGCCAATGGGAGTGTGATATTAGTTGGCTTGACATTGTTGATCCCTAACTTGTCATAGGTGGCCTTTGGCATGATATTTATGCTTGCCCCCAAATCACAAAGTGATCGATGGCACGTTTTTCCTCCAACATTCACCGGTATCATAAAACTACCGGGATCTTTAAGTTTAGGGGGCAAACGCCTTTGAATAATAGCACTACATTGGGCATCAAGGCAAACTTTCTGCATCATCATCCTACTTTTGCTTCCTTGCCAAAAGATCCTACATGAAATAAGCATAGTTGGGCATCTTGGTGAGGACATCAATCAAAGGAATGTTGACATTAATCTTTTTCAACATATCCAAGAATTGGGTGAATTGCTTATCTTTTTCTTCCTTTCTTGGATCAATGAGTCTTTGAGGGTATGTCACTTTTATTGATGGATCTATCTTCAATGGTTCCTCCACATGCTTCTTCTTGGATACCTTGATCTCATTCTTTTGTTCCTTCTTGACTTCATCATCAACCACTTCCCTTTCATTTTTAACTACCTTGGACTTTTGTTCCTTGCTTCCTTCCTCCACCTTTTTCTTCTCCTTAGATTCAACCAATTCCTTTCCACTCCTTAGGGTTATGGCATTGCATTGCAAGTTTGGAATAGTATCACTCGGAAATGCCCCAGTAGATTTGTAATTATTCAACCTTGCCTATTACCCCAATTGAATCTCCAAATTTCTTGTCGAATAACCTTCAAATTATCATAATCTCTTTTATACTCTTTAAGATGTCCTAAGAGACTGTCTCAAATACTCATCTTAGATTCTATAATTTCTTCACCCAAATTATCTCTAGGAGTGTAATTGAGATGGTACATGGGTTGGGAAGAATTTGCAGAATGGAAAGGAGGTCTTTGTTGTTGGCTTTGAAAAGAAGGATTGGGAAAATTTTGATATGAGTTGGGTTGGACATTTCTTTTATGTGGCGGTAGATAAGGTCTAGATGAAGAATTTGGGGCTTGAGTGTGTTGGACATTTTGAGCTGGGCGATTTGGTTGGTAAGGAGGATTAGATTGGTTGTTGGTGTTACTCCATGAGAAATTTGGGTGATTTCTCCAAGAAGGATTATAAGTATTCCCATAAGCTCCGGATTGGTTCCTTGGAAATGAAAATTGATTAGTCACATAATTGATTTGCTCATTAGCTCCATATGGCATCTCACAATTCCCATTGGCATGGCCGCCGCCACAAAAATCACATGTCATACTTGGTTGAGTTAGAGAAGAAGTCATCGCATTCACACTACTAGGTTTCCCTAAATTCTCCAATGCTTTTGCCATATTATTCATCACATTCATGAACATGTTTTATTGAGCTAAAAGGGCGTCTTGCATGTTTAGATTCAACGTTCCATTACTTGCATTGGCTTGATTAGCTTGATGTTGAACCACCGGTGGAGTTACCGGTCCATGATGGTAGTGGTTGTATGCCATTCTATTCAACAACTCTTGAACTTCTTCTAGAGTCTTATATGAGATAGAGCCGTCGGCGGAGGCATCAACGGTGTATGTCTTCTCTTGAAGTAAACCATTATAAAAAGTTGGAACTTAAAGCCACAAAGGAATGGCGTGATGCGGGCATTTTCTTAGCAACTCTTTGAATCTTTCCCAAGCTTCCCCTAGGCTTTCACCAACATCTTGTTTGAGCGATGTAATCTCGTTCCTTAATTTAGCGGTTCTTGCGGGAGGAAAGGTACTTCGCCAAGAACTTTTGAGCAAGTTGGTTCCAAGTGGTGAATGTTCCTTGGGCATGGGATTACAACCATGACTTTCCCCTATCACGAAGAGAAAAAGGAAACACCCTCATCCGAACACAATCCGGGTGTACTCCATTAAACTTAAATGTGTCCAAAACTTCTTCAAAATTCATGAGGTATGTGTAGGGGTCCTCATTTGGTCCACCTTCGAACATGGTATGGGCTTGGAGCATTTGGATTAGGGCGGGCTTGATTTCAAAATTGTTGGCTTGCACGGACATCCGTGCAATGCTTGAGTTCGCCCCATCAAAATTAGGTAAAGTATACTACCTCAATGACCTTCCATTCCCATTCATGTCATTTCCATTCATATAGCCACCCATTCCATTATTTCCACCTACCTCTTCTTCTTCGTTCTCCATGTTCACATTCCCTTGATGAGCATTGGCATTTACCATTTCTATCATTTCTTGCTCTTGTTGTACCCTTCTCAATCTTCAAAATTAAGTTCTCTTAGATCTGAGAAGAGACCTTGTCTAAGCAAATGAATGGCTCTTGAGCTTCTCTTACCATGCACTACACAAAACCAAAATAGTCAATTGAAATTCCAAGTCAATTCCGCAAGACAACCAATCAAACATAAAAATTAAACAAAATTAACAACTAAATTAACTAAACTAAAGTACTTAATCTACTCGACCCGTAAAGCGCTTGATATTGCCAAAAACCAAAGACAATCCCCGGCAACAGCGCCAAAAACTTGATGCCTCTTTAATACATCTAATTATAATTCAATGAAACACCTAAATCCTACTACTAACTAGATGACATCCCGCAAGTATACGGTTGTCAACTAGTAGCAAAGGGAAGTAGGGATCGTTCCCACAAGGATTGTCGATTGCAATTACCAAGGTTTAAGGGTATTTGTGTAGTTAAGCTAAATCAATTGGTAGATGATAGAACTATTCTAATGAAAGCTATAATTTTAATTCGAACCTAATTTAATCTTTAATTAAGGCTCAAATTTAAAACAAGTAAATCACTCAACTAAAAAGACTACAAAAGATAAATTTTGAATATTAAAACTATTCATTTCTAAATTATAAATTAAAAAGAGTTAAACTAGAAATTTAAATATTTTGGATTTTTCGATTGGAATTAAGAAAGCCCACTGAGAATTAACTAGAAAGAAATTAAAATTCTTAAATAAAAAGCAAGAAATTAACAAGAACCCTAATTTTCCTATAAACCCTAATTTGAAAGTAAAGAAATTTTTACTAAAATGGATAAGAAAGAAAATAAAAATTATATCTACGTGAAACTCACGAAAAACCCACTACGATTATCTAATCAAAATTTAAACTTGACAAGAAATTTAAAGAAGATCTAAGAGAAAACTTAAGAGAAATTTCTATTAGAAAAGTAACTTGTAGTTTAAACTATTCTAATCCATCTAGAACTAATTAAAACTCTCTACTCTAAAACTATCTACTCTCCCAAAAACTCATTCTACTTTAGCTTAAATAGTGCAGCATTACACAAGGCAAAATTAGGGATTTTCTGGCTAGAAGTTTACAAAATTGCCCTTACAACTTAACATTCAGCGAGTTGAGATCGCAGTCTGGAACATTTGAGACTGCGATCTCAACTATAAAATAGTGAAACCAATTCCTGAGTCGAGATTGCGGTCTGGAATAGTCGAGACCGCGATCTCGACTCTCCTTCCAGCAATTTTCATTTCATCGATTTTGCAATCTGGTCCCTTAAGCTTTGTTTCTTCCAACTTCTAACCTTAATTTTTAACTTGCATAATATTAACACCATTAAGCACTTAATTAAACTAAAAATTTAACACAAATTTATCATAATTAATTCAAGAACGAAAATACAAATACATATGAAAGAAATTAACTAAAATTTTCAATTACTTATCTAATTTCAGAATTTAACTATCAAAATGTTATAATTTAGAGAAAAATAATTCTAGTTTACTAGAGTTATCAGTACCCGGCCTACCGAGGTACCCTCAAAAGAGGGTCGGGTTGACCGGGTACTCGACCCTCACTAGTAACAAAACATAAAAATTTAAATAATCATAGTTAAGTAAGTTAATTTCACAATTAAGTTAACAACAATTAAATCTAAGTTACAAAATATAACCCAATATTACATCCCAATAACAACAAAGTAAAAAGTAGCAACAGGCTAATAGTAACAATAATTGAATCGTAAAATACATTTCAACAGACGCGAGTGTGAGAAATGAGGATGCGAGAGATAGGAAAGGAAGAGATGATTGAGGCAGAAAAGGAAGGAAAGACAAGGAATTGAAAAAGAAGAGATGAGAGGCCACTAATAAACCTGATAAGTATTTACTTCTAATGAAATCTTATTAATCAAATTTATAAATTTACCCCTGAAATGGACCGGGTTGGGTCCGGCGGTAGGGGTGTAAACGAGCCGAATCGAGCACGAATAGTGCCCTACTTGAACTCGCACTCGAAATTTCGAGTTCGAGTCGAACTCGAGCTCGATTCTTGTCGAGTTCGAAAAGTTTACACCTGTTCGAGCTCGATTCGAAAATGTTACAAGAGTCAGGATACACATCTAGTTGTGTATAAGAGACAGATATAGAGTTCAATAATAGTGTGATGTGAGATTAGTAATTTTACATATAATAAAAATTAAAAATTTATATAATGCTCGAAAAGCTCGACGAGCACTCGAGCATATTATATGTATAATCGAGATCGGCTCGTCAAGATTTCGTATCGAGCAGGCTCGACTCGAGATTGGCTCGTCAAGAGTTTCGAGCTCGAGCAGGCTCGACTCGAGCTCGGTCAACTCGAGCTCGAGTAGAGTTTTTGACCGAGCTGCTCGCTAGCTCGTGAGCAGCTCGATTCGTTTACAGCCCTACCCGGTTGGTCACAGAAATTTGACCCTCTACCCGATCAGCTTTCAGAATGCGGTTTGAGTACCCTCTTTTTTTGGTTCGAGTCAAATCGATTCAGCGAATTTTTTGGATCAGCGGGTTAATTTTACCACTCCTAATCAACGCCATTGAGAAAATTGCAAGAATCGTACACCACCTGCACTATTTGCAAGCAATGTTGCAGGTCCACCATCAGGTCCTACTTTGAAAAGACCAAGAAAAGCATCTACAATATAAAGTATTCCGGTTATTGTGTTAAAACTAAATCCCAAAGGTTTTTCACATGTTGGGCCCAAATTTATATCCGTAGTACCATCACATAGCTGCTTATTCCTGAAGAAAACAAGCATGGAAAAATATAATTTGGCCTTTTTTCCATCAAGATCAACTGAAAATCAAGAAGCCATTATATTGTGTTTGGATGGAAGAATTAGTTGAATTTGATTTAAAAGTTAAAACAAATTAATTGATCAAGTTATGGATTTAAAATCTACTAACAAGTGGTAATCTGATTTTAATGATTAAATGAGTAAATTTGAAATTCACCTTAATTTTATGTCATTTCAAATCCACTCAATTCAAATATATTCATTTCAAATATTTCCTTCAATTCAAACCCACTCATTCAAACACAGCCTGAAAGAATTCTTAAATCATTTGCACCAATAGTCTAAGATTGGGAAGGATATTAGTTATCAATTAGAGAAAATGACCTTATTAGTCCACCACATTTCACATTTGTACTTTTTTAGTACCTCACGTTTAAAATGATGCATTTTAGTCCCTCACAAATTCAAAACGCACTATTTTAGTCCCTCGACACAATTACAGGTATATTTTAGGTTGAAATTTCACATGCGTATACAATGTAACATATTCAACTGTAAAATTGACAGTACATAACCTTAAATAATAAATTGTACCAAAAAAGAAGAGCATTGGAGCTGCTGGAGTAAACTTAGCGGACGAAAAGCCACGAGGAAGGGGAATATGAGTGGTGATGGTAGGTGAAAATTTTTGAGTAGTGGTGATGGAGGTTTTAGGTAGTATAGTTTAATATTTAAAATTTGTGTGGAGCAAATTTTTTCATAAAAAATATAACATTCGATACATATGTGAGTATTTCAGGCCAAAATGTATTAATAATTGTGTCGAGGGAATCACCAAAATGGTACATTTACAATTAGATGAGGTTTAAAATGCATCAATTTAATTGTGAAATGTAAAAAATATAATAGAGTTGTTTTCCCTATTAATTATTCTTGTTATTCCATTTCTTTTGTCATAATTTAACTTTTAAGGTCAAATAAATTTTATAATGAATAATCCTTATAGATTTATTTGATTTTTAATAAAATTTCTTCAACAATTGAAATTTATTAAAAATATTAACATATTTATACTTAAAATTTTGAAAAAGTTAAATAATGTCTATATAATACTGAGTCAGTAATTCAAAACTTAGCGACAACATAAATGGAACGGAAGAAATAGTACCAAAGAAATATATTAATTACCTGTTTGGTGCAGTATAAGCAAAATCTGTGAAACCAACATTTGAACCTTCGGATTTGAGAATTCTACCGTCACTCACACCAACATATGTTCCTGACCAAAACGGTCCAAGGCAACTGATTCAGGACCTACAGGTCCTGGAGGCAAATTGATAGCTGGGTGAAATTTGTATAGGGATCCAAGGCAAATATGGAAGGAATGAATAAGAGAGTGACAAGAAGGGAAAGCCTTCGCCATTCTATATGGTTCTATTCTATATAGTTCTGTTCAATAAGTTGTAGTTCCTGAAGTGGCACGACCAAGATAATTGTGACACTAACATTTATAGGCAGAACTCAACAGCAAGGGCTCCACGTAGTTCATTAGGGCGGCAGTAGCAATTGAAGGCCATTCTCTTCTGGCAAATTGTGAAAATATTTGAGCAATTAATGTGCATTGATTTTTAAAAATGTACAAGAATTTTTTATGAACTCACTAGTATAGTTGGAAATGTATATCTATTTGAATAATTATTATTTAGAATATTATTAAAATAATTATTATAACAATTTTTGAAATATGATATATATAAGATAAAACGATAATTGAAAAACATATTAGAAAATGATTACAAAGAAAATAATGAATCCTGAAACTATCAAACATTTACAAGTTTAGTGTGGCTCTAGATATTAGAAAATCTCACATTTTAATGCTCAGTAGTGGTTTAGATTATTCCAGACAATATTCTTGCTTAATTTGGAATTAAAGTTATGTGAAGTTTGATTTAAGCTATGCATTTTCAATCTTTGTAATAAATTATCGTATGTTGCCCAAAAAATTGCTAACATTTTGATTTGAGCTGATTGTGTAACCTCAAAGTCACAAGGAGGTCCCCTATGAGAATAGCCTACGTGATGCTTTTATCGGTCTATTAGTTCACAAGACAATGCTAAATATGTTTAGCTTTGCTGATGGCAAATTTTTGTGTAAAACACGATGTATGTATCACGATTTCACACTATTATTGAACTCTATATAGGTTGCACAGTTAGTATCCATATTTTTTGTGAAAGCGCGGTCTATATAAAAATTTGTTTTTATCGATATTTCTTGTCCTAACAACATATTATTAGTTGTGTCTTCTGTCGTAGGTCTCACAGTTAGTGTCCATATTCTTCTGTGAAAGTGCGATCTATACAAAAATTTGTTCTTATCGATCTTTCTTGTCCTAGCAACATATTATTAGTTGTGTCTTCTGTCATTGTGACTCACTGAATTGTAATAATACTATATGTTACATTTTTTTGTGTAATAGTAAAAAATATCAATATTATTAGAGTCCAATATCATTCGTAATTTAAAAGAAATTGAAAAATAAATAACATTAATATCTTAAGTTATGTGTTACTAAGAACTTTGCTTAACTACTTTGATCTAGTAGTTTAAGTCTAAAAGTTATCAGGTCAGTCTAAATTAGAGGTATTACCAATACTACATATCAAAGCAAATATCGTGTAATTTTTACATAAGTTGAAATTGAACTAGTAATATTGGACTGCCATTTCACTAAAAGTTACAAGACCTAAAGTGTTATATTGATCTAATACAAAGAGTTACCTCTAAAATCTTAACACAATTGAAATATAGTCTTGCGTGAACTTTATAAGTTCACAAAAAAGTGTAGACACAGTAATTAGGGTTGTTTATAGTGTAGTTTAACTGAATCAATCAAACTAAATTAGTTTGATTTTCGTTTTTCGAATAATCGATATTCGGATAAATCGAATAAAAAAATTGGTTATATAAGTTTGAATTTAGTTATGGAGAATCGATAACCAAATAACCAATAACAAAACTTTTAAATTTATTAGTTTTATTTTTAATTTTTTAGTAACCCACTTCTATTTTCTATTCATATATTCAACAATTTATTATTATTATTATTATTATTATTATTATTATTGTTGAATATATGTTGTTATTGTTATTGTTATTTTTTAGTTTCTAATCTTAGTTTTAGTGTCTTAGGTTTTTATTTATTAATTTGATTAGTTTTATATTTAATTTTATACTTAGTTTTTAAATTCATTAGTGGACTTTAGTTAATTGGATAAATCGAAAAAAAAGTTTAATTAACAACTAACTGAAAAAAAGTTTGGTTTGAATTTAAATTTAATTTTCTTGAATTAAGGACTAGGAAAAAATATAAAAAATTTTAATCAAATTATCGAAAATCAACCGATGACCAACAGTAATCACGTTCCCTTTTCCCTATGAAATCGGCTCCCGTTCAAGGTGCTTTGTGCGTGGTCCTTGTTGAATGAATGTGTTTAGAATTTGAATCAGCAATTTTTATTACATTTCAATGCGTAAGATGTGTGGTAGCTGCCAAAAGTCCACTAAATTTGGTTGGAAGCATGGGCAAAAAGATAACATCCATGAAACTCGGTTTCTAAATTGTAGGAAATCCTTGAATATATGGAGTTTCTTATACTTTTTCTTTGTTGAAAATTAAATAAAGAAAAATTCTACAATCTCTTAACTTTCATATATTACTGAAATTGTTTACTATACTTTTTTTATGGTCAAAATAATTGCTCAATTATCAAATTCATCTTCTAATACTCCTTCAGTCAATTGTGATCGTTAATGAAGATATTAGTACTTAAAATGTGTCATTCACATGATTTCTAAAGGGGAGTAAATTTTGTCCAAACACTATTTATTTCATACCACACCAAAACTCTAACCTCCTTCTACTATTTTCTTTTTTAAAAAACTTACAGCTGTCTCCACCACCACTACCACCACCCTTCCTCCTCCTTTTCCTCCACCATCTCCCATTCTCCCATCCCGTCTTCTTCCTCACTTCTCCTTCCAAATCCCATCACCCCTTTCCTTTCCCCTCTAAATCCCGTCACCCCCTTCCCTAACAAATAATATGGCCTCTTTTTTCTCTAATTGCAAACCCCACTTCATCTCCTCCATTCCTTTTGCCAACCCCTCCTCCACTCTTTTCATCTCCTCCTCCATTCCCTACGCTGCTCGTTTTTCTAGACCTATCACAAATCTATCATGATTTTTTTTTTGACTGGACAATTGCCGCAATGTTTTGGCGTGGAGGAATCATCACCATTTTGGATGATGAATTTGTTATAATTGTTTTAGATCCAACCATTTGAAGGAAGATTTTGACAAAACTACTGTGTTTTTGAGTGGTTTGTAAAATTAAAAAAAATAATAAAAAAAAAGAATTTTGAGTGATTTTTTGATATCATCGTTGCAATCATGGATGTCAATGTTCCAGATCCGTCGTAGATCTATCACCTCTTTTTTAGTAGGTTATTTTTTGAGATTTTTACAATGAATTTGGCATAAAGATAGAAATTTTTTATTGGGATCTCTTTTTTTCTGGGTTGTTTCACAACAATTTTTTTGGGGCTGAAATTCAAAGTGGAATTGGTTTTTATACAAGAATTTGAATTGGATTGTGTTTTTTTTGAGTGAAAGCACCACCAAAAAGAGTGGAGAAAGGGGAAGTGGAGAAGAAGACTAGCTGCTGTGGTGGGGAGGGGTGGCAGAGCTAGTAGGGAAGAAGATGATGAATTTTAAAAAAAAATCCCATTTTGACCCCCTAATTTTGGATAAATTATTATTTTGACTCATTTAAAAATTAATAATCTTTTGGACATTTTAGCCGTTTGAAAATTCACGTGTAAGAAGTATAGCTCAAGTTTTGCCCATAACGACTAACCTAACATCTAAAATTATAGGAATGGGCATCGATAGACGATTTTAAAAGTTGAGTAATCATTTTGGCCACAAAAAAAATTTAGTGGGCAATTTTAGTAGCATGTGAAAGTTAAGGGAATTGTACGGCCTTTTGTCCCTTTCATAGTGTATAGTATTGTATTGTACAAATTTTTAAATTATAATATGATAATTCTCTTAATAAAACTATAAAATTTTCAATAAATAATAGTGCGAGGTAGCAAATATTTTAGGTTGAATGTACGCATGTTAATCTTATTCATTTTGGTAGGTTTTGATGTAAGGAAATTCTGCCAGCAACGGCTTTATTTGGTAGCTTTTTATCCGGCTAGAGTAATTTTACTCAATAATAAAATTACTGTCAATAATTCATCCTAATTAATAAGATTCGTGAGGAAAAGTTGAATTCTTTCCCACCTTTTTTTTTCATTTATTTTGGACTGTAGCTTTTTTCATTTACTTTTGGATTGTAATAATTATTTGATATGCTTAATGGTCACTCATAAATCAATTAGAACCTTACATGTTGGGCCCACTTTTAAAAATAAGGGACCATTATTTTTTAGTGAGTGGGTCATTTACTCTACATACAAGAGTGCCAAGTTTAGAAGTAATTACTAAAATGTTAAGTAATTATTCTAGTCAAAAATATAATTTCCATTCCGGTTCAAAAGTTGACACGAGTCCAACTTTTTTTGGATACTATTTTATCGTTTAAAGAAATTTACTCTGGCCAGATACTATTTTTTCTAGAACTAGCATCTTTTTTTCTAGAGCAAAATACATGAATATTTACCAAATTATTAGATTGATGCATACAAAATCACTGAATTATTTATTTTATAAATTTGATCACTGAACTATCTAAAGTGTGCGTTTGGAGTTATTGAACTATTTATTTTGTAAATTTGGTCAATAAACTAGTTTAAGTGTGTGTTTTATCTCTAGGGTGATTGCATACACATATATTTAAAGTAGTTCAATGACCAAATTTATAATAGAATGAGTTCAAACACACATTTAAAGTAGTGACCAAATTTACAAAATAAATAATTCAATGACTTTATAGACAACAATTTAATAGTTTGATAACCATTTATATATTTTGCTCTTTTTTCTAAGGCAACTTTAATTGGTAGTTGTTAAGGAAAATTAAAGTATTAAACCAAATCTTTAATTCAATCGAGACTAAGAACCACATCTCTAACAGTCGGCTTCTGGAAATTGTTATAATACCTTGATCCTAATTCTGAGTGTGACACCGTAAGCATTAGTTGTATACTAAATGAGTAATTTATGAGACTTGGAGTGGTATGTTTAAACTAAGTTCATTTATGTAATTTCCAACTTTTTTTTATGAAATTTCTAACTTGGTTAGCAACAAAACAAAATTACGGAAAGGAAGTATTAATTGGCACCCCGATTGAAATTACATTATAATGGCCTTTCTAAGCAGTGTTTTGTTTATCAGGATATAAAAAACAAAAATGAGAATCAAATGAAATTACATTAAATGTGTACTCATACATTTTATTTGTTTAAGTATTATGGGAAAGGAAGTATTGCTAAATGTCACCTTTAATTCCACTCTTGTGAATTAGATTTTGAATTGATTAGCTAATTAACATTAATGAAATCCATCTGGTTTAAATCAAAAGAAGTAATAGGGAATGTCATAAATCCATATTGATTGCGAAATATATGATTTTCAATCTGATTTCAATTTTGATTATTGAATGCGAATCAAACAACTCCCTAATTATATAATGAATGATAACTTTGGAAGCATATTATTCTATGCATTCAGTGCGTTAAATATGGAAATTAGCTTGATATTTTTTAGTGTTAATTACACTTTACCCATAGAACTCAAACCCAGTTGCACGTAATCCTCAAAACAAAAATAATGTACATTTTGTCTCATCTGAAAGATTTTCTAATATAAGTAAATATAAAATAATAATGTAAAAATTTGGTTTTGTCAAAAATACCCTCTACAAATTTGTGGACAAAGTTACTTTTTATTTATTTAATTTTTTATGATTCCATATTGATTTTTAAAATTGTTCCATGAAACAATTTTATTTTTATAATAACTAAACATATTAAAAATAAAATTAGGAAGTACAATACTTTTAATATGGAAACTAAATATTAAATAAAATTAGTAAGTAAATATTTTACTTATTAATTTTATTTTTAATATATTTAGTTACAGTAAAATAAAAATGAACAAAAAATATTCGTAAAATTCTTCTTTTTGTGCTTACTTTTAGGAAGGAAGAAAATAATGTACTATATTTAAAAAGTAATACATTTGTCTCTAAAATTAGAGTTGTTCATGAATCAGATACTTTAATCTATTTGGATTACTTAATCGTTTACACCAAGTCTAGACAAAAATTAACTCGGTATCTAGTCCATATACCATATGGTACCCAGTTATTCATGTATAAGCTAAATGTGGGTCGGATGATCGAGTACTTACCAACCCGGTCCAATTATGACATTTTTAGTTTAAAAATCTTAACAAGTATCAATATTGACTAGTAATTATTTAAAAACCAAAAAACTATTAATATTAGGCCATAATGTGTAAAATCATACAATTAATTATACATGGATTGGATTTTTGACCTTTTACTCAACCAGTTAATTTACTATCCAACCCTTAAATACTAACCAATTCAGACATTTTATTTTTTACAGATCAAAATAAATCGGGTTATCAAAAATCTAATTCATGATCAAGTGAACACCCTACTTTATAGTTATAGGTAGAATTCAATAGGAGTGCCAACCTTTCGTTGTTACAACCTCTACGCCTTCCTACACATAACAACAACTACCTTGGGCCGATTTAGGACTTTCAATGGGTCGGATATAGACCCGGACCTGACCCTATTCGGACCCATTTATCTGGGTCTGAATTTATAACAAATTTTGATTATCCGGATTCGATCCAGACCCAAACCTGGATCTTGGTGTTTCGATCCGATTGAAATTTAAGATTCGGATCCTATTAAAATATTTAATATATATAATAAAATTATTGTATATTAGTGTTATTTTATATGTATATATACATATATGTTTTGTAAATTGCCCATGTAATTTATATTTAATATAAAATACATGCATAAATATTAATTATGAAGTCAATATTTTTGTATAATTAAAAAAAAAGAGAAAATTCGATAAGTTGTAATAGTTTTACATATAATTTTAAAAAATTTATTAAGATCCAAGATCCTGATCCGGATCCGACAAGATCCGACGGATTTGGATATGGATCTACTTTTGTAGACCCGTCCGGATCTGGGTCCGGATCCGGGTCAGGATCCAGATTTGGTTATATTAATCGGATCCGGGTTTGGATATGCTAAATCCGACCCAAATCCGACCCGTTTACAACCCTAGGCCGATTGACTTGAGTAGTTTAAAGTTTGTAATTTTACAAACACTTTTTAATTTTTATCTCTTACTTTTATATTTTAAGTTAACCCCACTCCTTAATAATTTATAGATACTTAAAAGTTATAAATGATAGTGTCACTACTTATCTAGAAAAAAAAAAAAAAAAAAATCAACTTATTGTGAAGTATTACTTAGATTATTGAACACATTTGTTTTAGCAAGGACACAAATGAAGTTCCACCATCAATCTGTGCTAAATAGAATATCTATCATGGTATCATGGCTTCAACCAGGATGATCAATACCAATATAAATTTTTTTGAAATATATAGTACTAATTAGTGACCTGAACTGCCTATCGTGTTAATTGATTGAAGTGTACACTAATGCGTGATACGAAGTGTCGATTGAAATGTTGAAAGGGCAAAATTGGGCTTATTTATGGTAAATACTTGTGTCAGTCATTAGTGGGCTCAATGTGAATCGTAATGTTAATTTATGTGAAACTAACATCTTTCAAACAAACTGCAGTGTTAACAAATGAAATTTTCCTAATTTTATCCGTTTGGAAGAGAATCAACCAAATAACCATTCATTCATTCAAATTTTCACCTAGGAGGCATATGCATTACCAAACACTTATATATATTATTGAAAAATTCAACAAAACCATCCTGGTATTCTTTGAAAGTTGTATATTATAACATCATGTAATTTAAAAGTGTGTGCTGCACAAATTTTAAAATTAACGAGATAATTTCTTTAATAGAATTGTAAAATTTGCTTAAAAGTTTATATTACACATGTTTTTAAAGATAATGGAATAATTCCTTCAATGATATTATAAAATTTTATATTATTTTACGAGAATGATGATATCTCAACACTCCTTATTCATACATAAACCCAATTAAGACGGGACAAGGTGCAAATTAAGTTACATTTCTTTTATTTTCTCCCAAACAGCCAAATACACCATGAAGCTGTTAGGGTCATTGTCTGGGGAAAGTCCTTGCTCGGGACTCGCACAACAGAACCATGTCTAAATTAGGAGTCCCCTTATTTGAAAATGATCGAAATGTATAGCACAGACGTTACCCATTTTATGTTGCACACGATTTGGTGTAAATTCCGACATAAGTGTGGGAGCTACGCGTGAGCCAACAAATACTGTATTTCCATTATTGTATTCTAGCAACACATTAATTTCAGATTTGTTATATTGTGCTTGCAAATCCTTAATCAATAACACTTCACCATCTGAGTTAAATTTGTAACCAGAAGGGGTAAGCATTTCGTCTGGGTTGAACAATTACGTTTACTGCCACCCAAAATTGACCCAAGGTCGTGGCCCTTTTAATTTTAAATGGGCTTCCTGGTAAATTTAATAGAACTTCAGTTGTGTTAGCTTTGGGCCCAATGAGCCAATATTTAACAACCCTTTGGGCCACTATATCCGAGTACAACACAAATGTCTGATCAAAACTAAATACGGGTCCAATCGGCACGGGAAGTCCATCTTGTACCTTTATTGTTATGTCATTAACCTTCGTGTTGAATCATTTGGTGGATTATTTGGCGAATTAACATTTCTGTAAAATAAATAAATTAAATAAGTTAGCAGTTGTAAAATAATGGCCATATTAAAGAAAATTAACTAATCTAAACCTTATCATGAAAATATAGACAAATTAATACATTGAGCCACACATGATACTTACGTAATCATTAACTTGTAATAAATATGTTGCAATTACTTTATCAGTTTGTCTACAACTTTTGTTACAAACCTTAAATTAGTTAATTTTTTAAAAATTGAGTAATCAAATTGATTTTTTTTAATTAAGAGATCAAATTAATTAATATTTTAAAAACAAAAAATTAAATTAGTTTTTTTTTTTTTTTAAATTCAGTTAATTAAAAATATATCTAAAGTCAACAAGAAGACTGGCATCCGTAAAAACAACTTCTCCCGTACTAATTGGAGCAACATCGACACCATTAAGAAAATTGAATCGTACACCACCTGCACTATTAGCAAGCAATGTTGCGGGCCCACCTTCAGGTCCCACTTCGGAAAGACCAAGAAAAGCATCTACATTATAAAGTAGGGAAAATTGCCAAAATAGTCCCTCAACACATTTTTACTTTAGCCAAAATAGTCCTTCAACTTTTTTTGTAGCCAGAATAGTCCCTCAACTTTTTTTGTAGCCAGAATAGTCCTTTAATTTTTATTTTTTAGTCAGAATAGTCCTTTAACTTTACTTTTTTAGCCAAAAAAATTCCTTTTATGGTGTAGTCACCATAATTTTTTTTTTTTTTTTTTTATAAATTTCACATGAAAGGACTATCTTGGCTAAAAAAAAAGTTCGAGGACCATTCTGATTACAAAAAAAATTAAAAGACTATTTTAACTAAATTAAAAAAGTTTAAGGACTATTTTGCCGATTTTCCCTATAAAGTATTCCGGTTATGGTGTTGAAACTAAATCCCAAAGGTCTTCCACATGTTGGCCCCAAATTTAGGTCTGTTGTACCGTCACATAACTGCTTATTCCTGAAGAAAACAAACATGGAAAAATATAGTTTGGCCTTTTCCCATCAAGATCAAATAAAAACGGAAAAATCGTTAGATTGTATTTGGATCGATAAATTTAAAAATAAAACTGTTATTTGAAATTTGTTTACTTTTTGGAGAGATTTGTGATGTTGAAATGAATGAATTTTAAATCTATCCAAATTAGAAAATGTGAAATGAATAATTTTAAATAATTTTATAATTTATGTGAATTTAAAATTCATTCATTTTGATTTTATACATCATTCTAATAAATGAATGAATTTCAAATACTTTTCCAAATTTATCGATCCAAACACAATATTAAAGAATTTTGCCAATCACTTGCACTAGCAGTCTAAGATTGGGAAGGCTAATAATTACGAATTACTCCCTCTGTCCCATTTATTTTGTCACAATTTGATCTTTAAGGTCAAACAAATTAATTTTTGTAATGAATAAACGTTCTAGACTTATTTCAATTTAAATAAATTTTCTTTAATAAAAGTGAAATTTATAAAATATTAACATATTTATACTTAAAATTTTGAAAAAGTTTAATAACATCTCTATAATATTGAGTTTTCAAAACTTAGTGACAATATAAATATAACAAATATGGTGATAGTACCAAAGAAATAATATTAATTACCTGTTTGGTGCAGTATAAGCAAAATCTGTAAAACCAATATTTGAACCTTTATATTTAAGAATTCTACCATCACTTACACCAGCATATGGTCCTTGACCAAATCTATCCAAGGCAACCGATTCAGGACCTATAGGTCCTGGAGGGAGATTGAGCTGGGTGAATTTTGTATAGGGATCCAAGGCAAATAAGGAAGGAATGAATAAGAGAGTGACAACAATGGAAAGCTTCGCCTATTTATTCTACAAGAAACTCTAGTTCCTGAAGTGGCACGACCAAGATAATTGTAGTTCCCGAAGTAGTTCATTTAGGCGACAGCAGCAATTAAAGGCCTTCCTCTCATGGCAAATTGTGAAAATATTTGAGCAATTAATGTGCATTTGATTTTTCAAAATGTACAAGAAATTTTCATTTTTTTTGTAAATGCTCAAGTGGGTTCTATTTGAAAAGTTATTATTCAAAATATTATTCAGAGTATTCCAATTAGAATAATTACCATAGTAATTTTTAAGATTTGATGTGTGTAAGAATAAAAAATAATTTCAAATATTTTAAAAAATAATTATAAAATATTATTTAATATTTACAAATAATGAATTAGAAACCATCTAAACATAGCTATAGCTTTTGTAAACACGTACAAGTTTAGTAGCTCTAGATATTAGAAAATCTCACATTTTAATACTTAGTAGTAGTGTAGATTAGAGTAAACGCCTGAAAGGTCATTCAACTTTCAAATTATAAGGATTAGGTCACTAAATTATGTTTGTAGTCGATTAAGTCACCCAACTCTTAAAAATGTTATATTTTACTCATTCCGTCAATTTCTATTGTTAAACCTCCATTTGATCAAACATGTTCAAGTCACGTGACTTACTATAAGGCTAAAATTGTCAAATAACTTATTATTCCCTCCGTTCCAATATGTTTGTTACTTTTCGTGAATCCAACTTTTTAATAATAGTGTTTAATTGTATTATTAGTCCTTTTATTTTTTTAATTATGCCTTATAAAATTTAAAATTTAAATTTGAATAATATGATTACTAAAGTAATAGAAGGAATAATATTAAAAAAAGTGTTAAAAAACATTTCGAAACATTTTAGACTAAAGTAGCCACAAGTTCTAAAGCTAAACAAGAAACTTAAAGAAATGTCTCAAATCTTGATGCGGATTGCAATGAAGAGATCATAAAAGAATATCATAAATTTCCACCTGGAATCTGTCTTGTCCAATGATCTAACCAACAGCGTCAAATTAAGTTCTTATATAAAATCAATGGATTTTTTGCCAAGAATTTGTATAGATCTGGGAATTACAGAAATCAGGATATGAAGGATGGGGATAAGTAATAAAGTATGTAGACTATAGAGATGAGAGATACAGGGGATGTAGGAGTTTTGAGTTGAAATTGACATGAGAAATTTTGGATTGAAATCGATTTGGATTCCTTCCTTGATTTGCTTTCTGGATGCTAATGCATCTATCATTACGGATTTGCCTATGGCTTTTCGTCGCCAGAGTCTTAGTTTTTTCTGGCCGACTTCCACAGAATTTACATTTCCTAGAGCAGTTTAGTGATGTGGTTCTTTTCTTTATAATTTTACCCCTATAATAAGTCGTGTGTAAATCATGTGTTTAACCAAACAGAGCGCAAATAGATAAATATGAGTAAAATGTAATATTTTTTTAGAGTTAATTAAGTGACTAAATCGATTACAAAAATAGTTTAGTAATCTAAACCTGTATAACTGAAAAGTGGAATGTTATACACTTTTGCTCTTTAGATTTATTCCAGACAATATTCATGCTTAATTTGGAAATAAAGTTATGTGAAGTTTTAATTAAGCTATACATTTTCAACATTTTTGTACTAAATTATCGTAAGTTGCTCAAAAAATTGTTAACATTTCGATTTGTGCAAATTGTGTAACCCAAAGTCACAAGGAACACCCTACGAGAATAGTCTACATGATACTTTCTTAAACTACACATAATGCTAAAAATGTTTAGTTTTGCTCTTCATCGATGGTAAATTTTTGCGTGGATCATGATGCACGTATTATAATTTCACAATACTATTGAATATCATACAAATTACACTGTTGGTGTTTATATCTTCTGTAAAATTGCGATCTACATAAAAATTTGTCCTTATCAATCTTTCTTATCCTAACAACATACTATCGATTGTATCTTCTGTCGTTATGAATTACTAAATTATAATAATACTGTATGTTACATTTTTTGTGTAACAATAAACATTACCAATTTTGTTAGAGCCCGTCCTACTTTCATCATGGGAAAGAAAACAAGGAATAAATAACATTAATATCTTAAGTTATGTATTACTAAATACTTTACTTAACTACTTTGATATATTAATTTATGATTAAAAGTTATTAGACCAATCTAAATTAAAAATATTATTGACGGTACATATTAAAACAAATATCGTATGAGATTGAATTGGTAATATTAAACTGTAATTCCCCTAAACATAAAAATTACAAAAACTAAATGACGAGTTCTCTAAAATCATAGACAATTGAATTATGGTCTAGCCTGGACTTTACAAGTTCGCAACGAAAGTGTGGTGCTTTGTGCGTGGTCCTTGTAGAATGAATGTGTTTAGAATTTCGAATCAGCAATTTTATTACATTTCAATGCGGAAGATGTATGTTAGCCGCCAAAAGTCCACCAAATTTAGTTGGAGCATGGGCAAAAAGATAACATGAAAATTATACAGTCCCTTTTAGAGAATTATTTCCTTGTATTTTAAGGAGGTTTTTGATTTATAGGTATGAAAAGGGGGAATGAGAATCAAAGTTAATGATACCCAAAGATGTTGTTTGATTGAGTACTATAGGAATCATTCTATGGGAATGAAAGTGTTAGAAAATGGCTACTTTCATTCCCTACTTATGACATAGGTTTCAAATTGAGTAACTCATTAATATATTGAAACCCATTCCTATTTCAAACCAAACAAGTAAAGGAGAATGATGTATAAATCTATACCAATTGTGGGGTGTATGATTCTCATTCCGATTTCGATTCCTAATTATGAACCAAACACCTCCTAAATGTTTTTATAGTATAACACTATGTGTTTTAAATACTTGTACTGTGCAAATTTTTAAAATTAAGGGAATGATTCCCTAAAAAGAATCGTAAAATTTCCCAAGATAACATCCATGAAACTCAATTTCTAAATCGTGTAAAATCCCTTAAAATAAGGCATTTCTTATCCTTTTTTCTTTGTAGCAAACTAAATAAAGAAAAATTTTACAATTTCATTAAAAAATCATCTCGTTAAATTTAAGGGCATGTAATAATAGAAAAATTCTCTCAACAAAATTGTAAAATTGTTCATAAATAATAGTGCGAGGTAGAAAATATTTTAGGTTGAATGTATGCATGTTGATCTTATTTCTTTTGTCAGGTTTTGATGTTAGAAAATTCTGCCAACAACGGCTTTAATTGGTATTTTTAAGGCAGCCATTATTGTCAGAAGAGCAATTTTTCTCTAAATGATAAAATTAACCTCAATAATTCATCCTAATTACTAAGACTCACAACCCAAAGGTCAAAGTTGAATTCTCTCTCTCCCTTTTTTTTCTTTTTTCTCCCATTATTTTAGATTTGAGTAATTATTTGACATGCCTAATAATTATTCTTAAATTAATGACAACCTTACTATTGGGCCCAATTTTTTAAAAAAAATACATTATTATTTTATGAGTGGGTCATTTGCTCCATATGAAAGAGTGCCATTAGTTTAAAAATAACTACTAAACACACTAAATAATTGTCTCCAATCAAAAATAAAATTTCCTTTTCTAACTCAAAAGTAGACACGAGTCCAAATTTTATTAGGATACTATTTTGCATTTAAAGAAATTTACTCCGGCCGAAAACTATTTTCTCTGACAATAACATCTTTCTTTTAAAGGCAACATTTAATTGGTAATTGTTGAGGATAATATTTGAGACCAATTAAAGTATTAAATTATATCTTTAAAAATTCAATTGACACTAAGAGCCGTATCTTTAACAATCCACCCCTGGAAAATGTTATACTACCTTGATCTTTATTCCGAGTGTGACCCCGCAGGCATTTCAATTGTATATCAAATGAGTAATTTATGAGACTTGAAGAGGTATGTTTAAACCAAGTTCAATTACGCAATTTCCAACTTTTTTTTTTATGCAATTTCTAACTTGTTTAGCAGCAAAAAAAAATTAGGTTTTCTTTTGATTACTGTGACTGTTAGAAAAATTAATTGGCACCATGATTGAAATTATATTATAATGGCTTTCTTAGACGGTGTTTGGTTTACGGATATGAGAGATGAGAATGAAAATCAAAGGTAATGATACTCATACATTTTATTTGCTTAAGTATTTGGGAATGGAAGTGTTAGTAAATCCTACCTTTAATTCCATACTTGTGATTTGGATTTTGAATTAATTAGCTAATTAACATTAACGAAATCCATTTGGTTTTAAATCAAAAGAAGTAAGATAGAAATGTCATAAATTCATACTAATAATGGAACATATCATTCTCAATCTGATTTCGATTCCGATTCTCGAATGCAAACCAAACAACTCATTAATTATATAATGAATGATAACTTTGGAATCATAATATTCTATGCATTCAGTATTTAAATATGGAAATTAGCTTGATATTTTTTAGAGTTAATTACACTTTACCCATAGAACTCAAACCCCAGTTGCATGTTGCTCCATAAACTAAAATAATATACATTTTACCCCATCCAAAAGATTTACTAATACAAGTAAATATAAAAGAATGATGTAGAAATTTATTTTATCAAAAATACCCTCTGCAAATTTGTGGACAAAATTACTTTCATTTATTTAATTTTTAATATTCCATATTAATTTTTTAAAATTGTTCCATGAAATAATTTTATTTTTATACAAACTGAACTTGTTAAAAATAAAGTTAGCGAGTACAATACTTTTAATATGGAAACTAAATATTAGTACATACAATTAGTAAGTAAGGAATATTTTACTTAATAATTTTATTTTTAATATGTTTAATTACAATAAAATAAAAATGAACAAAAAATATTCGTAAAAATTCTTCTTTTTGTGCTTACTTTTAGAAATGAAGAAAATAATATACTACAATTAAGAAGTGTTACATTTGTACTTATAATTGGAGTTGTATATGGATCGGATACTTGGTATATTTGGTCAGTTTTTGACTTGACTGTTTACATTGGGTGAGGATAAAATTAACTTGATATTCGGTCCATGTACATAGGGTACCTGATTATTTGTGTATACGCTAAAAGTTGGTTAGATGACTAAATACGCAACACTATCTATTTATGACATTTTTAGTTTAAAAAACCTTAACAAGTATTAATATTGACTAGTGATTGTATAAATATCACAAAGCACATTAATATTAGACCATAATATGTAAGATTATATAATTAATTATATGTGAACTGGGTCGAATTTTTAACCCGCTACTCAATCCGTTAATTTTTATATCCGACCTTTCACTCAAATACTAATCAATTAGGATACTCTATTTCCACATATTCAAAAAAACTGGGCCAGTGAAAATCGAGTTATTAATAATGAAGTGAACACCCTACTTCATAGTTATAGGTAGAATTCAACAAGATTGCCAACCTTTCCTGGCTACTACCTCTCCGCCTCACTACACATGACAACAATAGCCTTTAGCCGATTGACTTGAGTTGCTTGAAGTCCTATAATCACGTGGTTAAACAAAAGCTTTTTTTCTCTTTTTCTCATGAAATTTACTCATTGAAAATTTTGCCTCTCCTAAATAAGTAGAAATTTTAGTCTCTTCTTAAATAAATAAGAGTTTCAATCTCCTCTTAAATAAACGAGAGTTTTTTCTTTTCGTTTTTTATGGTTGATGCAGATAGAAAATTTAGTCAAGGTAGATCCGGCTGCTAGATTTATTTTTGTGTTTTACATCATATCCTTTACATTATACGTATAGTGGCATGTCCGAAACTAATCAAATCTAATACGAATTATAAGACATATCTATCTCTTTGAAGTTATATTTAAATATTTTAAATTTGTGTAAATTTAGATTTCTAGATTTATTAGGGTATCTTTTTATATCTGTTTATAATACGCAAATATAATAAATTTATTTATCATATTATATTTTAATCAGTTGTAATGGCTATTTATTCGATTAATGAAATTTGGTTATTAAAAAAAAAACTTTTACATTTTCAATGAATTCATATAAGAAAAGCGTGAGGGTATTTTTCTTATCTATCTATATTATATAGAAAGTGACAAATCATTTTTAGTGTCTCTCATTTTATAAATTTCTTATTTTATCATTTCTTAGCATTAAAAATAGCATTTTACACCATCATTAATAATTATTCCATTTAACTTTATCCTTTTTTTACTTTTTTTTAAATCACATACATAGTGTGTGCTATAAGTTGCGTGTTACTAAAAGTTAGTCAATCCCAACTTTTACCAAAAATGTTTTTCAACCGTTAATTTCGAGAACTCACTAATTAGGTAACATTATGCCAAGCTAACTCTAAGGGGGTGTTTGTTAATGCTGAATACTGAATTCTGAAATCTGAATTATAAGTTCTGAATTAATAAATTTATTTCTATTTGATAATCAACTGAATTTAATTTCTGAATTAAATATGTCACTTCATACATATATTAATTTATTATAAATAATTGTCATGTATGCGTAGAAAAGAAATTGAATAATTAAGGATAGTATAAATATTTATGAGATAGAATGTATGTGATAGGGTATGTATGTGTGTGATAGAGTATGTGTATGTGAGTGAGAGAGAACATGCATGTGTGTGAGTGTGTGTGAATAAGAGTATGAAAAAGTATAAGAGAGAATATGTGTGAGAGATTAAGTGTGTATGTGTGTGAGAGAGACAATGTATATATGTGAGTTAGTGTCTGTTTCGCACACAGATGTGTATAATATTCACACACACTTTCTCTCACACATAGACTCTCTACACACCTGTCTCTTATTACACATCTAGATGTGTATACATCACATGTATGTTGGATTAAACTCACATACACATAAAATATCATTCACTTAAGAATTTTGAATACAAATTAAGCAGTGCTTAATGTATTAAGTGATAAGAGAATTTTGTTATCAAAATGCTGAATTCAAAAAATCTCTTAATCAATTAATTTTTAGCATTAAGTTGAGTTATCAAACAGACCCTAACACTAATGAAAATTGGAAACAAAAGTTCTTTTCTGAAAAATTAGAAGCAAGGTTAAAATCGCAACCCACAGTGATCTACTGTGGTAAGTCGCCATGGCATTAAATTGTCTGATATTGTATTTAGATGAAAGGATTTGGGTAAATTTGAATTTCAAATCCAATCTATTTAAGGTTATTCAAACAAGTTAAGTAATTTAGTTAGAGATTTGAAATTTTTCTTCAAGTGAGAGTGGTATTTTAATGTTTAAAGTGAACGAATTTCAAATTCAATCAAATTTCATATAATTTCAAATCTATTCAATTTAAATGCGTTTATTTCAAATTCAATCATCCAAACTACAACCTAAATTAAATTCATTACATTATTTACACGTTTGGTATGTGGGAATGATACCAGGAATAGAATGGTTATTCCAAACAGAATGTATTTCAATTCGGAAAAAGGAAGAATGTGTATTCTTATTTTATGTTTAGTGATTAAAAGTAGAATGTAATAAGCATTCCTTTTTAGTACTTGGTATAATGATTTTTAGATTTAGAATTGAAAGAATTTTTTATTAATTTGACTTACATACCCTCGATTTTTTTAAGAAATATAGTAATTTTTTATTTTATTTTTGTTTTAATTCATATTATTAATATTTCTATGGGCGTGAAAAACTTTAAATATTATGTATTAAGGATACAAATTTTTTAAAAAAATACATATTAGTATTTTTTTCATTCAAATACTTATTAAATAGTAAAATTTAGCTAATTTTGTAATACTATATTTACTTTAAAAAGTTTATATTCATTAAATAACACAGCTATGCAAAAATAAATAAATAATTGACTATATTGTACTAGTTTTATTTATTTATTTATTTTATATGTAATCATATTTGCTTGTAGATATTATATTTGGATTCAAATTTTAAAATGAGAGGATAAAATTGATATCCCACAATATCTTTCCAAGTACAGTTGGATTGAGCATTCCTCAAATTTTTCTGAGGAATGAGGTTTCCATAATTTAGTTTTAATGATCTTGTTTGGTAGAATGGGTTTTCAATTTAGAAGTGACATACCAAACAGAAAATAAAAATGATAAGTTAGAATGATCTTTCCATTGTATGATCATTCCTGCATGCCAAACATGGGGTATTGTCTTTAGTCTAGCGAGTTCGGGAAGTCATTTTGGTTGGTTTTTGTAACACTCAAAATAAATATTGTAACCCGAAACTGATAATTCTCCTAGTAAGTGCAATAAAATATGTATGCACTGTGTATGGAGTGACAAATGGCCAACCACTACTAAGTCAAATTGTATTCCCTTCTTCATTGATAGTTTCAATGCTCCATCTTGATACGCTGAGAACCATAAGCTGTACAATGGAACCCATTGAATCACCATATACCCTAACAAACTTGAATGAAAAGACAAATCTTCCCTTTAGTAAGGTTGGCTGGGAGGATGAACTTAAAGTAATGCTTTTATTCATGCTTCAGAAATTGGTGAATATTTATTATAGTAGAAAATTAAATGAATTAATAATATAGTACATCGTGAAACTACTATCACTTCATTTTATCTGTAAGCAAAATGAATCCAAATATTTTAAATGTCGGCATCAAATTAAATTACATGTTGTTCAGGCGTAAATAGAATCAAAACAAAAAAGGGCACAAGCCCGCATATAAAGGAACAAATAATCAAATGAATATAGTGTATAACATTAGATGAAAATATAATAAGAAGTTAACACACGTAATTTCTACGGTTTCCCTGGCCTGATTATGGTCCTCTTGTGAGTCCTTGCTCTGCTAAGTTGTGGATATTTGAAGATTTGGAAGTGAGAACTTCGGAACATGGAAGTCCTGTGATCAGTTGTTGTTGGGGATATTTTAAGGTCAGAGGCTTGGATGAGTGTGGTTAGGTTGAGGTTTCAATACAAAAACTAAAGAATTTGAGGCTTTCAATGTAGAAACGATCACAAAACAAGTGGTTTGGGCGAGGCGTGGGATCTGAGGCAACATAGCTAAAGTTAATTACACTTGCTTCGTATTGCATAGTTAATTCGTCGATATTTTCTAAAATGACCCTTATTCTCCCAAAAACTTTTTTGGTGCATCAGGTCGTTAATTTCGTATATTTGAAAATGAAAATTATAGTGTTGGGAAATTTTTGTATTTAAAAATCTTTTCACCACACAAGTTTTAGAAAAATGTTACTAGTTTGAAAATATTTTTATGTTGATTAATGACTAAAAAGAGTTAATTGAGACAGAGTTGATGTTAGGAAGAGAATGATTCATATAATAAACTTGTAAGTCAAATTGATGATGTGAATTAGTGCAGGGGTAAAGGGAAGAAGATTAAGAAACATCTTTAGGGTATTGTACAAATCTCAATTCACCTTAAGGAATTTACTATAATTAACCTGTAAATTTGGATCCTTTTGAGACCCATTACACAAAAAGAGAAGTTTTTGTACTATAGAATACGACTTTTCAGAGCATAACAAATTTTAAAGCAGTTTTACAGTGGAAAATTTTTTATATGAATCCGATTTACGATAGATATGATAGATTTCTTAATTTATATTTATTCATATTACTTTAACTCATTAAAAATAAAATTTTTTAGTGTGATACGAATAAATATAAATTAAGATAATCATTCCATTTATCGTAAATTAAATTCATGTAAGAATTTTTGCCTCAGTCAACTCGTTTAATGCGCATTACCATTTACGCCCTTACGGCTCCCGTCGTGTATTTCTAATAGACATTAGCAATGCTCAACAAGTTGTCGGTGACAGGGTCTACAAAGAAAAGCATTTAATAGAGTTCAAATTTACGGTCTAAAATCGTTCAATGCACTTTCAACGGCTGGATCCTTCTTGTTCTAGTCTAGACAGATCTCAGACGCCAAGATTGGAGACAAACCCTTGAAAATATCCAGAATAATAATTATTACAGGACAAATAACCTAAACGCCGAGTATTCTTCTTACTACAAATTTTCTTCCATCAACAACTAACCAACTAGAAACTCAAATGAGATGCTCAATACCAAATTTATCACTAGCAACTCAATTCCATCAATAATAAAGTGTAACGTGAATTTAAAATTATAAATTATAACAATTCGTATAGAGTGAATCATTAGCAACGTCATTTATTACTTAACTTTCAAAATTATTTGTATATCAATCTGATGGTACCGAATTAGCAGTGAATAGTTGAGACGAGAATTTGATCCCTCCTTTATTTTCTGACCTTCCAGAGATAGAGATAAATAACTCTCAACTGAAAACTCTGCCAGCAACAAACACACGCACAAAACTCTATCACTTTTCTATGATAAAAGATGGACTTTTTTTAGTGCGACAGTTTATGAGCTGATGGAGTTGGGAAGTATTAGTAAATGCACTATATTGGCTTTATTGGCAGGGATTCTGGTTTATTTTTATTGACCTTCTTGGGGAGTTAGAAAGATACCTGAACCTCCATTCTTTCCCCTATTAGGACACCTTCCTTTGCTTGCTAAATATGGTCTAGATGTTTTTGCTGTTCTTGTCGAAACTTAGGGTCCTATCTTCAGGTCAGTCTTCTCAAATCTACTATCCTAAATTCCTAATCATCCATCTTTCACTTTTTCAATAATTATGTGACTGATGTGGCTTAATCTATACCATGAGGACCACAACATTACTTTGAGAATTTTCGCAAGATACTTCACAATCCCTGAATTAAATTTACCTGTTTGGCTGCAAATGAGTTTGTCATCTTGAAAGTTAAGGCGGCAATCAGAATTTTGGTAGAATTTCTTGGGATGTATCTGAAGATATATTTCTGCACGGCGTTGTCTTGGAAACATCCCCTTTTCCTATAAAGATAATTTTTATTTGTTTTGGTCCAAGAATTCGATTCTAAACCATCGACAAATCTTGAAATCTATACAATAATGAATGAGGGAATTTGATTTATAGGTGTGTTCGTTTGGATTGAAAATATTTTCAGGAAAATATTTTTTAGAAATTTTTTTGGTGCCAAACACTGGAAAATATTTTCTAATTTTCCTTCCTGTTGAAAATAACTTACGAAATTTTTGAGCTTAAGTTATTTTTCAGATAATTCAAGAGTGACATTAAACTTCAAAAACTTACTTTTAAAATTTCGTTTGCTAAACTTATTTTCGTTTTCAATTCTTTTTCATTCGTTTTTCTCTCAATCATGGTTCCACACTAATATAACTATCATTATACATATTTTACTACTATATTGTACTATCATTAATTTTGAACAAAATCAATTTTTTATTAATCACAATTACTTATAAGGTATTTATTACCATTGTTATAAGTTTTTTTAACTTGTATTCATAAAATTAAAAAGATAAAACTGTTAAAAATTTTTATTTCAAAATATTTTCATTTTGTCAACCGAACACTGGAAAATTGTATGAAAAATGGACTTTTTCATGTAAAGAAAATATTTCAATCCAAACGAATACACCCTTAATGATTTATATTTTCTTTCTCAAGTTACTCTTACTATCGAATTTAATAACTTTGTTATGTTCTCTAACTTGAATGTCATGTTCCTCAACTTGAATGCTTTTTTTTTTAATAATTATTTAGACTATTTATGTAAATATTCCTCAAAGAATAAAAGAAGAAATAAAATCTACTTTTAAAACTTCATATTATGAAATAAATTTGATTGAAATAAATTTCTTTATATAATAAAATATTATAAATAAGTTTAGAAATTAAAAAAGAGTAGGAATAATTTTATTCCGATAGATTTTAGAATCAAGCAATATTAAAGAGATTAAATTTAATTGAAAAATAAATTTAAATATTTTAGTTATACTTTTAGTTTCTTAAAGAGAGAAAAAAAAAGATAAAAAAACTAAAAAGGTAAAAGAGAAAATAAAACTAACTTTTTGAGTTTTAATTAAATAAAGTTCTTAAAAAAAAGACTTTTATTGAATAAAATTTCTCATTAAATGGAATTTCTCATATAACTGTTATTAACATATATAGGTTGTATATATATTAATAGATTATACAATATTTTATGCAATTAAAGAAACTAACAGTTTACTAACAAGTCTATAAAAAAAAAAAAAATTCATTTAAGAAAAGAAAAAAAAAGAAAGTAAAACAAGACTATTTCAAAGGGTTAAATCCCATTTTTACCCTAAACCTTAGCTTGGATATCAGTATGGCCTTTTAAATTAAAAGATCTCAATTTGACTTTTCAAATTGAAATAATTTTCTAATATAGTCTTTCACATTAAAAGAGTCTCAATTTGGTACTCTAAACTAAAATAAATATCCCAATGTCAGCCCTAAAACTAAAGATTCTCCAACCTAAAAGTCTATTGAATATATTCTGATACAATATTAAAATACCATTAACTCTTTAAAAGCACGTAAGTTTAAATCATACTTTTAATCTTAATGATTACTTTACAGTTAGAATAAGATTCTTTTTAAATAAATTTTTATGCAAAATAGAGAGTTCTAACTAGTATCATTTTTTCAAGGATGAATTTTAAAATTTATATAAGTATAGAAACAAAACTTTTTTATCATTAGAAATTAAGTTAAATAATAGTAGGAATTATCTTTAAAAAAAAAAAAAAGTAAGACTTATCATGTATAAATATTTTGGACTCTTTCAATAATTTTAAAATATTTTTTCTATTTTTCGATACCAAAAACAAAAGGAAACAAAAGGAAACAAAAGAATAAAGGGGACATAAAATTGCTTTTAAAGTTTCAAGGTCATCTAAAATTGAATTAATAAAGACGTTACCACTCATACATATTGTCAAAATCTTACCTTCTTTCACCCAATGCTATTTATTTTGTCTCTAATATTGTTGATTAGACATTGTAATTATGGAAGAGATTTATACATTATCCAGAATATGATGAAAAAAATTTGGTTTTTGTGTAGTGTACTAAAAATAACTATAATATAAAATCTATCTTTTTAATTATTGTTAAACTAATTAGATGAGTAGGAGAGGGGGTAAAAAATGTGATTTACCTATTTTATTTTCCTTAAAGGACCATGCTCCTTTTAAAAAAAATGAAAAAAGAAAAACACACCTCTCCCCTACCCCTTAGTAACTCAAATCCATGACCAATGAATTATAGAAAAACTGTCTTATTACCTAAATTGCACTTTATTATTAAAAAGACCATACTCCTTATCTTTCAATTCTTACTATTTTTAGTTCTCTTTTATACATTGAATAATTAACACTTATTTAATCTAAGTTATACTTTGACTATAATAAAATTTAGTTTCTAAACTATATTGCTCTAAATTCATTGATACATAATTATTGTCTTCCTAAAAAAATGATCATTGTTATCTTTAAACTTGTAAACATCTAATGTTCAATATTAATAATAGTATTGTAAAAATAGTGATATCAATTTAGTTAGTAATTAGATTTTAATTAAAGCGTACTACATTTAATAAAACTTAAATGCTGAATTGTTACTTTTGAATTAGGCGGGCGATATTGCCATAGCTGTTATTTTCTATCCAGAGCAATATTCTCAAAATGTCAAGAATATCCCTACAAAGTAATCAACTTCTTTTTCTCTTCCTCTAACATGTTCTCCACCCTCTTTTTGCTTCCTCACTCATAGTGTCGTTCTTCCTGTAATTTCTTGGATAATTAATGTTTTAATTATGTTTTTCCTATTCAATTTGTTTTTAATTTTTTTTGGTTATTTTGACACAACGGAGAACCGAAAGAATAAAAATCTCAATCCAGTAAAAAAAATTGATCTTAAATTCTTTTCATTTTTAAAAAAAAAATTATTTTGTCACAACAAAGAAACAAAATAATAGAACCCTCAATCCAATCAAGGAAATAACTAAAGATGAAGAAAGAATGTCAAAAGATAGCCCTATTAGAGTATTTAATTTGTTAATCTTCACATTATTTTAATCTAATAAAATCAATTCTTTGTATAACTAATCTGATATCCCGAATTATAAATAATCAAATAACTTTCACCACCTTAACAAAAACTCAAAAATTATGTATAAAATCTGATCTAAGCTACCAACTGTATAATCTTTTGGTTCCAAGAGATATCTAGAGTCAAGAATACTCAAATATCCTATTACTTGATAAATTCAAAATTGTTAGAATAGCGCTTGAATAACTGAAGATAATAAAGGGTTCCAATAAATTCTAGAATTTTGTTAACATTTTTCAAGGCTACCCTCCTCTTTTTTATTACTAAATTTATTTGAATGGATGTAATAATAAATTCTAATACTGTTTCATGTCATAAATTGTGTTCTAATACCTTGATCCTTTAGACTTGTCTTATCTTCGATGTCGTGGAGAATATCAATGAGCTCATGGTAGAATACTTCAATAATTCTCAGGCAAGGAAACTTTTATTTTTAGCAAATTACAAGGTATATGTGTTATTCACATGACATAATTATTTAGGTATCACGAAATTATTTGAACTATTAAACTAAAAGATCTCTTATATTTTAACAAAGTATATATAAATAAAATACACAAAAATCACGTATAAGCAAATATTTCTCATATTTGACAAAAAAATTCATGCTTGATCATGAGTCATATAATTATTACTATAAATAAGAATCATAATTCCAATGGTAGTGATTAATATTGACATAATATAAGTAAGTGGATCAATCAAATAACTGAATTCTAAAGAAGAATCATTAGTAATGATCCAAGACTCTACATATTGATAAAAAAAAATTACTATTTATTTGTTAAATAGACAGATTGATTGAACAAATCATGACTATACTTGACAATAAAACACTCCAAAATGACCACATGTGACAAAGGTTTTTTGTTTCAGTTGAAAAAAGAAAAAGTCTCATCCCTATTAATATAGGAATTGAAAATGGAGTAAAAAGTATAATAATTACTCCAGGATCAAATCCGCATTTTACTTAATCTTAGGTTGATTTAATTCAACAAAAAGGACGAAATTGCCGGACCTTTCTTTTATTTATTTTAGTTAGGTTTAAGTCTTCTGAGAATAATATTCTACGATTAGTAATTTATTTATTTTTAAACCGACCCATTTACAATCTATTATATTTGATTGATTGATCCTTTATACTGAAATCGGTGAAGGATCAAATGGCTTGGCAAAATAATAGAACCCTCAATCCAATCAAGGAAATAATTAAAAATGATGAAAAAGAATGTCAAAGATAGCCATCTTATATATAATTTATTAATCTTCACATTGTTTTAATGTGATAAAAATCAATTTTTTTATATAACTAATTTGATATCCCAAATTATAAAAAATCAAACAACTTTCTCCCCCCTTAACAAAAACTCAAAAATTATGTGCAAAATCTGGCCTAACCTTACAACTGCACAATCTCAATTTTGCGTATCAAAATACCAAAAAAAAAAAAAAAAAAATTACACAAATAACAATGACATCAGACTTTATCTATATGGAGATACAAGAATCAAAAAATTAGTACATCAAAGTAATGAATTTCTAAATGTCTCATTTTTAACATGATTTATGATAAATTTATGGTATGGAGAAACATAATTTAGAGGGAAAGAGTGTCATAAGATTTGGATAAGAAGAAAATAAAGTGAACTAAAAAAATCAAACAATTAGTATTTTCAAATATGCTTTACTATTTAATTCATAGCAATAAACATCAAATAATTAGTATTTCCAAGCGTTTAAAGCATGTGCTCTCATACTAATTTACATAATGTTATGAGAACTCAAGAATTACAATCACAAACCAGAGTACCAAATTCGCTAAGTATATAACCTTACAAATTGTGTATCAATTCGGGCGTACTAATATTACTTATCACGTATCAATTGTAAATATATATATAACATATTTTTAATAAAATAACGTATTATTTACCCGTACTCGGGTACTAAAACAATACCAGGACGTATTTGGTAACAATGTTACAAACTGAGACGCATAGATAGCACTGCAGTTGCACCAAAGAAATATCCTTGGACCTGTAAATTGACTGTATTGTGCTAAAGAATTCATTTGTGCTGAATCTTTCTAGAGTAGCTTTTCTCTCTAGATTACTTTTAAGAAACAATTTTATCTTCATGTTGTGCTAGCTTGTCATATCGTGATATCTACAATTCCAGGTTTCACATGGGCAGGCAGCCTCTGGTAATTGTTGCAGATGCAAAACTTTGCAGAGAAGTTGGGATAAAAAATTTAAGGACTTCTCAAATAGAAGCATTCCATCTCCTATTGAGGCCTCTTCTTCACCAGGTATTACCAGGAACAACGCGAAATACAATACTGTCCGTGTATCAGCCGTCTCACTTTGCCAAGCTGATACCGACCATGCAATCATTTATAGAATTTGCAACCGAAAAACTTGAATCACAAGGAGATATGACATTCTCTGACCTCTCCCTTAAACCATGTTGGCTGCGGATGTTATCAAACAAGCAGCTTTTGGAGTGGACTTTGGCCTCTCCAAGCTCCTATCAGGCAATGATTCTGCCAATAAAATGAGCAACAAGCAAAATGACAATGGAGTTCAAGACTTCATTAATCAACACATATTCCACACCATAGCTTAAGATGGACTTGTCAGGATCCTTTTTTATCATATTGGGATTGCTTATCACCAGTCTACAAGAGCCATTTCGACAGATTCTTAAGAGAATACCTGGAACAATGGACAGAAAAGTAGACCAAACAAACCAGAATTTAACTCACAGGCTTGATGAAATTGTTGCAAAGAGAATGAACCATGAGGATTGTGGCTTGAAGCATTCTTGTCACTTATCTTGAGGGAATCTGAGAAAACATCAAAAAATATCTTTACGCCAGACTATATCAGTGCAGTAACTTATGAACATTTACTTGCAGGTTCGGCAACTACATCATTTACATTGTCAACTATTGTCTATTTGGTTGCTGCAGACATCCAGAAGTTGAGTAGAAATTGCTTAAAGAGATTGATGATTTTGGTCCTCGTGATCGGATGCCAACCGTTATGATCTTCAACATAAATTTCCATATATTGGCCAGGTGACTGAATTTGGCTCTGACATTTTGACTATAAATTTTAATGATGATCTCATTCTTCTGCTAGATAAATACTTCATCTCATTCTTCACTTAATTCTTTCACTGCAGATGATCAAGGATGCAATGAGGTTTTATATAGTTTCCTCTGTTAGTTGGAAGAGAAACATCAGCAAAACTAGAGATTGGAGGTTACATAAGGTTTGTTTTCTCTTTTTCTTTCTGAAGGATCATCATGCAAGTTATTTCACTTATCAGATGTAGTGTGTCCTAATGAATTTCATCATGCATAAGCGGGGTACATGCGTGTGGTTGGCTCTTGGAGTTCTGGCTAAAGATCCAAAGAATTTCCCTGAACCAGATAAGTTTAAACCTGAGAGATTCGATCTAACATGCTTGAAGTACAGACGCAAAGGCATCCTTATGCAAACATTCCATTTGGAATAGGTCCTCGAGTTTGCATAGGACAGAAATTCTCCATTCAAGAACTTGAACTTTCACTAGTTCATTTGTATAGGAAGTATATATTTCGCCATTCCCCGGACATGGAAAATCCTTTGGAACTCTGAGTATGGCATAGTTTTGAATTTTAAGCATGGTGCCAAGGTAAGAGCCATGAAACGTACTTGAAAGACAAAAATTCAAGCAAAAAGAAAACATCAGAAGTTCGGTTTGGAAAGTTCAATTGTGAGCTCTCCATATAATGTGTGTCATCATTAGTTTGGGAGCACTACTATGATGAAATGAACAATTCTACCAAACACATTCCATGGAGCAGATGTTAATATGATAGACCAAATGCAGCTATAAGCCAATAAGCCTAGAACTATCTTCTATTAATGAGATCAAATAGTGAGTTTGCAAAATTTATGTCCTGTTCAGTTATTCCAAAAATCCTAATATATAGTTATCCTATAGTAAAAAAAAATGGTGATATCAAATGGTGAAGATTTCAAAAGTTTGAAACTTTATCCCATACAAGTGATATGCATGTGACAGTGCCACTAATTAGGTTCTACTTATCTACTGGCAAACAACGTAATTCCACCTATCATCACATGAATATTGATTGGACTAAGCAAGTCTTTGACATAATAAAGCAATCTATTACAAAAACAACTTACAATTATACCAACATAAAGAACCTATGATCACACATCCTAAGACTTCCAAAAGGGGTTTTGGCACAGTAGAACAAAGTCTACGGCTTAACTTCTGTAAATAGTTTGGCACATAACAACAAGTTGTTGTAACCTTGCAACAAAGTGATGGTTGATCAACATTAGCCACATCCATCTTACTGATAAAAGCAATTATCCCCTTCTGTCAAGTTCATTGAGAATTTGTTCATTCCAGTAGGCAGGCAAAGAGGCTTAGAAAAATTCGTTGAAGAAGGATCAGAGAGACCAATTCTGCTTTTTGAATCACCATTAGACAATGCTGAAGACTTCTTGAGAAATTGAAATTCATCCATGGACTGTCTTTGAATCCTTTGATATCTCTGTTTAACTTTAGTTGATTCAGTCAGGTTCATGTAGTTTGGCCTACTGTTATTGCTCTCTTCTGTCCTTTCTGATGTCAAAGGAGTATTTCCAGATACGGGAGTCGTCGATGTGCATATTGATGATGAAGCTGAGCTCTCATCATATCTAAATTCAGAACTTGGGCTCGAGGATGAACGAGTCGCTAATCCAACTAACGGAGGTTTTGCTGAAATTCTGGTGGTCAAATTGTTCCTCTTTACCTTCACCAATCCAGGTTCAGACGACCTTGATCTATTACACTTAGAAGAATCTACGCAGGTCTTAGTCTGTGGTGTCTTTTCTGAACACTCATTGTTTGCTTCTTCCATCAGTCTGTTTTCCCACGGTTTGGCTGCCATCCATCGTTCCAACCAACTCCATCCCAACCAACTATTCTTGTCAAGTTCATGACTCTTAAGAGAGGGGACCGACACATTTGTTTGGGAATCAAAGATTTGGCTAGATTTCAACTGCAGGAAAAGTTGAAGAACTTAAAACATATTGCTCAACGTTTAGACATAATAAGCAATTTATGTATTCAGCTTTTTTAGTACCTTCTGTGCAATAGAGTATGCAAGTGCTCTTTCTCTCTTGAATAATCCCTCTATGCCTCAATTGTATCTTTGTCTTAACCTCTTCTAGTGTTCCTCTACTGTCACACCACCCTTCCTAAGATTCCACAAAAAATCAGACAACTTCTTCAAACTAACTGACCTAGTAACCTAACACCTAAGAAAAGTACTCCTAAAGGCCATCACTAGATGTTCTTAATAACCGTATAAAGAGAACCTACCTCTGCTTGTTTCAAGCAATCGGCCACGATACGGTGCTCATCTAGTATCTTCTGCACAGCCTGCCCCTCAATTGACATTCTTACACGGCGAGCTCGATAACCCGTGCCTGTACTCTAACCAAGGCCTGCATACACCTAAGGGTTACCGCAGCCTGCTTCCTCACCTGCCGGCCACGGACTAAAGCTTGAAGCCTCACCAATCCTTTCAAGGCCCTTGAGGCTCTTCTTGCCTAGAATTACAATTCAATACCTCTTTCAGATACATGCTTTCTGTAAAATTTAGACGAAGCAAAACAAAATCCAGGTCTACCGCTTTGAATAAAGACATAGGACAAGAGATCAGAATATTGAGAAAATTTTCTCTCTTTTTTTTTTTTTCATTCTAAAAAGATGATATAGTGAATCTCCACCTACCTCTTGGTGTCTCAAACCCATGAATAATAAGTCATACACGAACCTCTTACCGCGTAATCAGCACTTCATTGTCATATTGACAACATTTTGTGTTTTGAGTTGAGTACCTAATTTTCGACCTTTTTCCTTTTATTAAAGACTAGAAAACATATAACACATCATGATTGGAAAACACCAAACAGGCCTATAGATAACCATTTAAAGCAATAGAGCAAAATCTATCTCAGATTTAAGGAATGCCATAAACAACTTTTCTGCCATTTTCACATACACAAAAAAAGACAAAGAAAGGGATAATTATATTACCAAAAATCCACGAAATGCAGTTTGAATTCTGATTGCAGCCCATTCTTGCCTCACAACCCTGAAATCTTTGGGAGGAGCTCTGACAACAGTTGCTACAGCAGCTGTAAAAGCATCATTATTTACTGAAGAAGAATCAGAGCATTCTGATCCACAACCATTCTTTCTATGGTTCCCTTTGAAACCTTTCCATGAAGATCCTCCTCCTAGATCCCCTGATGAGCTTCCCCATAGCCTCCATTTCTTGCTTTTCCCCCGCATCTTTTCCTATGAATTTTACATGCAAAAAAAAGCAAGAAAAAAATTGAAAAAATTACTCAAATGATAAAAAAGATCAAATCTTTATCAAAATTTTGAGCTTACATAATCTTCTTTATCACTGGTTTCTTGAATCCTATGAGAGCTTTAACCCACTTTCCAGAAGTACCCATTTGGGCTAAGCTTTTGATCTACCAGATTTCAGCTTCAGAAACAGCTCAAAACACAATCTTTACGAGGAAAAAAGAAAAGGGCTGATAGAAAAAGGAAGAAATAGCTAGTTTCCTTCAAAACTAGAGCTCCGAAAGCTCAAAAACCAGAATAACTAGGGGGAAAATTTTTTAAGAAATATATATCTCTTTTTTTAAAAAAAGTGCATTAAAGGAACTGAAAAATAGCAACCGAGAAAGAGAGAGAATGTGAAATTTAATGAAACGGACAGAGATTGGGTTGGTTGGTGGAGGGGAGTGTGTGTGTTTTTGTGGGTGTGTGGTGTGTGTGTTTTGGGTTGAGGAGGGGGGAGGGAGTGGGAAGAGTGGGGTGTGGGGTAGAGATTTCTGCGGCTCGATCCAATGAGCCGTTGGGTTTTGATATTTGAAATTTAAAAGAAACCGCTCGAAATGCAAGGTGAAATGACTAAAAACAGGAATATCCTTGGTTTATTGCGAAATTATGTCCTCTCAGTTTCGTTTTAATTGTTGTTTTGTGTTGAACTGTTGATGCACAAGTTATATTAACAATTAAGAAATTTTTGAATTACATTAATTCTACCAAAAAAAAAAAATTTTAAATTGATTAAATTAACCTTTTATATAAATAGTTATCTATACTATATATAAAGTCTCAAGACCCTCAATTATATATTGGCATCAGTCGTTTTATTTGCTTATAATTATAACCTTATATAAGAAAGAAAATAATTGTAATATAAAAGAGAATAAAAACAAGTGTAAATTAAAACCCATCACTACCTTCTCTCATATTCACCTTCCACTACCTATATTTTTATTTTAATATTTTAAATTTCCATTATTTCTATTTTTCTCTTAAATTTTGTCTCTTTTATAAAACTGTACACCATCTTTCCCACTATTTCTTATTAAGTAGTAATTTTTTCTATATTAATATGATACTAAAAGTAAATTAAAAAAAAAACTCATTTAATACTTAATTAAATTTATAAAAGGACAAGTAATTTGTGACAAAGTAAATTATTTAAAACGTTGATTAAAGGAACAGAGGATTACAATGATTCGGACATAGGACAGCCTAAAAATCTACGAACCCGTGAAAAAGGTACAGAAATAAGACCAAAAACGAGCAGACAAAGATATCTCTAAAGTCGGTGCGCTCAAGATCTCTCTGCTGTTTTTACCCCATCCATCCAAATACAACACACACCAGTTTCAGATCAGATAAGGTCACCAACCTCAATTCCGATTTTAATTTAAAAGAGGACCAATGAGAGTCGATGACTATTTATCTTTTTGTGTTTGTTTAGGGTAGTCAAACTGGTTAATGTTGTAAAAAGTTCCCATTTTTAATTTATAGGGGAATTGGCATGTGACCTATATATGAAATTGCTCGGTCTAACCATCAATCAGGAACATTTAAATCACACACAATTTGGACAAAGATTTAGGATTACATGCATATTTAAAGTATTATTTTGGTACATTATTTAAGGAAGTAAAGAATTATATAGTAAATAACAACAAAAATTAAATAATTCGAGTAATTGTTTAGATTGTGAATAGTGCAAATAATTTTTTTTATAAATAAGTGTTTGGATAGTATTTTTTGTACTAAAAGACAAAAAACGTACTCGAAAGTTAAATAAAATTATTAATATCACAATATATAATTCTATTCACTTTTTTTTTCATACCATCAAATCAAGTACTAAAACCACACACAAACGTATTTGTCTTCTTGTCGTTTGAAATTCGAATATTAAAAAATGAGATATACTTATACATATATGCTAACATGTATTTATTTAATACAAAATAAAAAATACAATTTAAAAATTACTTAGTATTTTGTGTACTACAAGGCAAAATACGTACACAAAATTTGAATAAAATTAGTAATATCAAAATATATAATCTCGTTTACTCTTTTATACCATTAAATCAAGTATTAAAAACCACATATACATAACGTAGTTACCTATTCGTCATTTAAAATTCGAATCTCAAAAAAGAGATGTGTTTGTATACGTTTACTAAACATGTATTTATTTAATACAAAATAAAAAAATATAATTTAAAACTTACACTTTTCTGCCTATAGTTCAGATTCTCCAATATAGGTTCGAAAGTCGGAACCTTATATATCATTATAAACTCTACTTTCCCGCCCATACTTTGAACTCCCGAACCTAAGTTCGGAAATCCGAATTTTATATATTATTTTAAACTTCATTTTCTCACCTATACTTTGGATTCCCGAATCTATGTTCGGAAGTTCGAATTTACATTTCCATTTTTCCTTTGCTCGAAAAAATTCAGACCAATGAACCGTAATAGATAGTATAAAAAAAAATTAATGCTAATATATTTGAATAGTATAATATGTGTATAGACGAATAGGTAAAATAATTTGATTGAATAGTAATGAATAATGAAAGAGAAATTTGAATTGTGTAAGAAATGAATAGTGAAAGAAAATTTTGAATTGTGTAAATAATGAATAATATTTTAGAAAAAAAATAAAAGAAGTTGACCAAATAAATATTTCATCAAAAATATAAATAGTAAAGTAAAAAGTAATAAAAAGTAATTAAAAAAAATCCAAACGAGGCCATTGTTCTGCAAATAAATGAATAATTAATTTGAAGGATTTTATAAATACTTTTTAATTATTTTAATCTCATATATATCATATATTGAAAAGTTATTACAGTATGTATTGCAAATAGTCTTTCAAATAATATAATATTTTTGTTGTTGGTTGTTAATTAAACAACTAAAGTTACAATTTCACCAATTTAAAAGAATTCACGAAAGAGTTTGCTGTAGTATTAATTTATACAATATTATGTGTTTTAAATATTTGTACAATACAAATTTTAAAGTACAATGATTCAATTCCCTAACAAGACTATAAAATTCTTCAATAAAACATGTGTTGTTGTTGCTATTGTATCCTTGTGTACTTCTAATACTACTAATAGCATATTAGGATAATTTATATTTCTTCCACTAGTAAATTAAAAAGGCATATTTCAAATATTTCATTAAGTTAGTTCAAAATACTTGTTAAAAAATTATTGAGAAATCATTTATTTGCACATGGTTTCAAGAAAAGAAGGTGGTCGCACTAGTTTTTATCTGCTTTTCCTTTTTTCTTATATTTTTCTATTATTTTCACTTCTTCTTGCCCAAAATGATGTGCAAAGTACTAAAAAATAAAGTGAAGAATTAGCAAAAGAAATTCGAGCTTTTCTTCTCAACACAAAAATTGTGGTAAACAAAACTAACCTACAAAACGCGATTTTGTCGATGACGAATAATTTATTTGTGTCATATATAAGATTATATTTCATGAAAAAAAAATTTATACTCACTTTGTAATGCAGAGTGAATATTGCAGTTGAACGATTAAAAAATATAGAGATCCTATTACTTTACAGTTATTTTAACGGCTTGGACTGTCTGTTATACTCATTCTGCATTATAAAATGAGTAGTCAAGACTTACTCCAATTTCACCTTGCCACTACACAATTAATTGAAATTGGAGAATGTTAATTAATTACCATCGTTCTGCTATGAAATCTGAATCATGAAAATAATAAATACTACTAAATATTACTTTCGCACAATATGATTCAACTTTTTTTTTTTTTTTTCAAGGAAAGAAGTCAGGTTTCTAATTATTTCAAAAGGGTCAACACTACATTATAACATACAAATGACACAGTAATAATTTTTTTTAATCAAACAATAATAACATTATTGATTAATAATTATTCAACTAGAATGAATATTTTTTTAATCTAAAAATAATAGTAATGTTATTGATTAATAATTAGCCAAGTGGCTTAATCACTGTAAGAATATTTTTTCTAATCACATTCTCATGCTAATTAGAAAGAGGAGAAGAGCAAATATCTAAGGTGCAAAGAGCAAAATATAAAAGCAAGAAATTTTAGAATAAATTAATATTATAATATTTTTAAATAAGTTTAATTGCATTCATCAATTTTTCCCTTGTAGATTTCAGAATAAATGGTAAAAGAAAACAAAAATCAAGAGCTTGTTTGTTTGTTTCCTTTTGTTTTTTTGGCCTTTTTCTCAGTGTGGTCTAATGCCATTTCCCCAAAGCATGATGTTTTCAATTAAAACAAAAATACTAATAAATGGGCATTAACTTTGTGGAATTGTCAGTATTGACAAAGAGATCAAAACTTCAGTGAGATTTATGGCATTATTCTACTTTGTACCTTCATTTGGCTCTACCTTGTCGTCTCATTATAGTTAGTCTTCCTTCTAATTATTTCAAAAGTTTCACGTGGTTCCAATTTTTATTTTTTTTTTCGTTCTTTTCCTTTTTAAATTTTGATGGAATATAGGTTTGTAATTGTTCTGTTAAATTAGAATTTTTGTTATTCAGATTAAAATAAAAATAAAAAAATTCAAGTATGTCTTTCTAGCTATGTAGAGATTATTGAATTTCTGCACTTTAGTGGCTCTTAACTAATTTGAGGGAGTTAAATTTACCCGGATGACTGTTAATCTTTAATCTTTTGTTATCTCTTTATTACCCCCCAAAAAAAATGATTAGTGTGGCATGAGAGTAATATAAACATTACAGTAACAGGCAATTGAATACATTTAATAAGAAAATATCAAACTTATTGCAATTTAGTATTCCAAATAAATAATTTAATTAATGTGCATATTGTTTAAATTAAAGTACTTTAATTTTAGAAAATTAAAGTATTTTTTAGGGTTTAATAATATGTAGATTAATTAAATTGTTTAATTAATATCTCATTTCCTAGTATTCAATTTTTTTTTTTGCTTTCATAAACTAGACAAGCATATTAAATGGGACAATCTCATTGTAGTAGTTGATAAGAGTTTAGGAGCCTAGGTTGAGTTTGAGAGTTTAAGAAGGAGAAAAGAAGAGAAAGTTTTTAATGAGGAGGGAAGAGAAGGAAAGAGAGTTGTAGATTTTGATGTTGTTTTAGAGTTTAGGAAAAAATGAATTGATTTGGGATATGAAGGTAAATAAAATTTTATTGTATTGTCTTTTCAAGATAAAGTTGGTATTTTATAAAATTTTAATAAGGTTGGAAGTAGGGGTGTAAATGAGCCTATTATACGAATAGTCTTATTCGAACTCGAATTCGAAATTTTTTCTGATACTCCAACTCGAGCTCGAACGAGGTGTAAAATTTGAGCTCGAGCTCAGTTCGAAAAATTTGACATAGTTTGAGCTTGCTCGAAAAAAAGTAAAACGAGTTTGAACTCGAGCTCGAACTTGAATAATTCAATTTTTTCGTAAACAAAAGATATAAATTTTCAAAAAAATTTGGACAATTTAGTAATTTTACATATAATAAAAAAATTAAAAAATATATATATATAATTGAAATATGCCTTTTTAATTTACTAGTGGAGCAAATTATACATATACTCGAGATCGATTTGTCAAGAATTTCAAACTCGAGTCGAGTTTTTGACTGAAATTAATCTCGAGCAGATTTGTTTACAGTTCTAGTTGAAGTAACTTTCCTTCCAATTTGGAAGGAAATTTTTTTTAAACTGTCGCAACTACCATATCCTTCCTTTTCCTTTCCATTCTCTTTTCTTCCTCCCAAAAAAATCTCCCAAATAGATGATAATCCAAATTTTCCTTCTTTACCTTTCTTTTCTCCCCAAATCCCTCACTCCCAAACGCACTGCCAATGCAGAAATATTTGAAGGGTGAAGAGAGTTGTCTATTGGGACCAGATTAATAAGAGCAAAATACACCAATGATTACCAATTATTAAGTTATTCATACATAGTTATTGAATTATTTATTTTGTAAATTTGGTCCTTAAACTACCTTAAATATATTTTTAGAGTCATTCTTTCTATTTCTATAGTAGCTACAAACATACATTTAAAATAATTTAATGACTAAATTTACAGACGGAATGACTCTAAACATATATTTAAAATAATTCAGTAAATAAACTTTACAAAATAAATAATTTAATAACTTTATATATAATAATATAATAATTTAGTGATCATTGATACATTTTGCTCGAATAATAATCATCCCCGAGTTTACTCTCCCAACTAACTTTCCTCCTTAACTAAAGCTAAATATTTAGATAGACTTGGTCTTTGGTCCCACTTATGGATCTTGTGATGTGGATTAAACGTTAAAGAATTTATGACATCAATTTATGTAAATAATTTTTTTTATAAATTTAATTTTGACAACAAAATCTATAAATGAGACTAAAGATCGATCTACCAACATATTTTCCTTAACTAAATATTCGAGGTTTGACTGAAAAATTGATGGCTCTGTGCATCTCTCTTGTCAAATACATTGTACACTTGTCAATATACTAATGCCTAGATATACTCGACGAGAAAATAACAACCTACTTTGCTTTTCTTTTTTCTCTAGAATAATGTTTGTATATTAACTTTAGCTACCAACTTGCTATCAAAAAAAAAAAAAAAAAAATTGTGCAAAACTTATAGTTATTTTAAAAAATATATTATTTAAAATAAATATTGTAATAACTTTTAATATGTGATGTATGTGAGATAAAAAAAATAATACAAAATATGTTAAAAAATTATTATAAAATATTATTTGAAAAATAATGAATAATATGATCAATCCAAACGGAGAAGAAATTGTTCAATAGTTGAGAAACACAGCTTCTTGTTGTCATCTCAACTTTTTTGGATTAGTTATTATGATTAGTTTTGAGTAGAATGGTTAAATGCTTAGGTTAAACTTTCTTGGACTTCGGGATTGTTGTTTAACATACGAGTATGTGATGGAATGAGATAAGAGAATATAATTGATTTCAGAATTATCTTGGATTTTTCGTAATAAAAAGAAGAAAAAGTAAGGGCCAAAAGGGGAAAAAAATTGCTGTATGAAAGGAGGGTTAAACCACTAATATAGACAATCTTTCAATTAGATATGTCATGCAATGCGTTACACAAACAACAAAATAGACAGCTCAAGTAGCAGGCTATTTCAAATCCAATACTAACAATTACAGAATACATCAATTAGTGAGCTAGTTCTTTCTCAACTCACTATGCTATGAAGGGCTTCACACTAAGGCCATCAAAAAAATGCCTCAATCATCTTCTTGTAGACTCAATGAAGTTTATTTGTACAATAAAAAATTAAAGAATAAAAAATTGGGGTTCCCTGTTCAGAAATGACTCAAAAAAATTCCTACTTTAACAACTTTACAAAGGCAGAATTGATAAATTAATAAAAGGCGACTTATTGGTTTATCAATACGTGGATAAAGTAGACCCTCGCGGACTAGGAAGTCCCATGCATGCGATCCTAGGTGACACACGGACCTTTGGACTTGGTCGTGGCGAGGGAATGGGAATGCAAGTCTTGGACTGTCCCATCCCCGGCCTGGGTGATAAATTGACTTTCTCCAATGCCTGGAATTGAAGTTGCATTGGGTAGTCTCGAACACAACCAATTCGGGGACCAACACCACTAGTGACAAGTATCCACCACTTGCATGACAAACGCTTGGTCAAGTCAAATTTGGGTACTTCAATACTTATGGCCTGGCCATCTTCTTGATATGTTGTTGTAGGTGTCAGGGAAACTTCATTGCAGGGACCATGAACATTTTTAAATTTTGCAGTTGTGGAAAGGTCCTGTACAATCTCTTTCTGATCAGATGACTCATCGTTATCTTTAAATGATGTCCTAGCATCATCAACCGTGTAGCGCTGCAAAAAAATTGGACAATCAGTCATCTAATCTTGGCTAGCTGGCACTTGAGCATTGATTATTATTCGAGGAAATTGACATTTAGTTGTTAATACAGGTAGACAATTTGCCCTAGAAAAAATCACACGTAACAGTTGCAAGTTTTACACTAACTCCGTCATTTATTTTGTCATTTATTTTATCACATTTTGATTGTTTTTCGTCAACATGTCAAGTTATCAATAGTCGATCTTATCAATGACGAGTAATGATACTATAGCTCTACTTATCTTAAAGGAAAGAATGAATACCTTAACGTTGTTCAAGTCTACATGGTACTCCTCAAGAAAGCTAATGAATTCCTTAAAATTGTCTTCTGTTGGAAGATAATGGCCACTGTATGGCCAAATTGCCTGATGGAAAAAATCAGAAACATTAAGTTTAAACAAAGGCAAACTCAATGTGTGTGCAAATTTTTTTATTTACCTAAGAATGCATACCTCAAGAATCCCATCATGAGCAACTAGTCTTCCAGCTGCTGTTATAGCTCCTCCAGATAGGAAACTGGAATGCTGAAAAACACCTTTCTTTTTCTGTCCAACGTATAGGTTCCTCGATGTGCTGAGAACAAAAATCCACTTCGAGCGTTCATTTGTATTCAAAAGCATGCCACTTTGCTTGTACATTAACTTCCCATCCTCCACGATAACTTCGTATACTTCCCTCTCTTTCTGCAATGCCAAAACAAGTAATTTGTTGTGTTATCTTCACAATAGAGAAATTTATTATGTTTGTTATGTGAACAAATTTCATAAATTGTTAGAAAAAGTACTGCAATTGAGATGTGCAATATGAGACAAATCCAGAGGGATAAGGCTTACAGGTCCAAGATATTTAATGCATTGGCGCTGCAGATCAACTCTTGGACAACTATCAAGATTCAGTTCTTTGCCATCACCAACATCCAACCTTCAAGAAAATTATATGGGGTCGATAATTAAGAACATAGAATACTTTTACTCTAATCCATGCAGAATTTTTTGAGAAGAAAAGACAGTTTTGCTATTGTAGTAATACCAGTAGAAAAAAGGTTGAGAGCTTCTGCTTCCAGACCAAACATCATAGTAGAAGTGTAAGTTGTGTCCATACCTATGCCGCGGGTCAATCTGCAAGACGAGCAATTCATCAAGTCATTGTAGAATTCTACTTACTCAAATTAGAATTGTCATTTAGGTGAAAGCCCCAAACATCCCCTTTTCATTTCCAAGTAAATTCAAAGCATCCCTCATAAAGAGATTGAGCTTTATGGCCTAATAACACTAATATTAAGGATTTGATGAATGCCTTCACTTTGGAAGCACAAAACTAGAGGTAAACAAAATGAGTTATCAAAGAAAATAGTCTTACAGCTTCAAGCCAGTGCTGTAGAGCTAACTTCTGAGCTTTTTCATCCTTTGATAGACCTTTTCCTACCTGTGCACCAGAAAAACCTCAAATCAATTAATCAATAATGCAGTAATTCAAAGGACGTAAGACATTCATCAATACATTTGTATGCCTATTGTACCTTGGCTGCCCTTGTCCTTGCACGCGCCCACCGTGAGATAGCAGTTTCATGTTTCTTAATGTCAAAGAATGTAACAGAACTCCGCTCAAGAGATGCAAAATCCAAGGCCTTCCACCTAAAGTAAACGAACCATATCATGAGGAACTGGCATAAACAGGCAAACAATGATCAATTTTTCTAACAAAACATCCTCATATTAATAACACTAGCATACCAGAGTTCTTCAACAAGATCAACTGCACAATCTGCAAGGTTTCTTCGAGTACGATAACTCTTATAAACTTTCTGAAGCTTAGTTGCAGCAGCATCAAGATTGCCAACAGGTTGTAGAGAAGATAACTTGAAGGTTTTAGGAATCATAACTTCAAGCTTAGTCTTATTAACAGGTTCTTGTTGACAATTGTCCTTAGATAATGGATTTTTGATATCGTATTCGACAGCTAAATCATTCAATGGAACTACATTCTTGAGTTTTTTATCTGACTCATCAATGTTGGAAGGAGTTTCTAACGCTTTTTTCTTGAAGCTATATGTTCTGAAGATCAGTTCCCCTTCTCTTCTACCAAAACTCACTGATTTTACAATAACTGTTTCTTTAGTTTGAAATAAACTGAATATCTTGTGTTCCAGAATCTCATTCCAAGCTGATAAAATTAACGAAAGAGAGAGCCCCATTTTGCTTAATTTTCAGCTGTATTATTATGCCTCCAAAAAAACCAAATCCCTGTTCAACAGAATTAGTCAATATAAAATCTTAATTTCCCCAAAAATAAGACATCTTAATTATGAGCTGCAGAAAGATTAATCTTCAGGACAAAAAAAAAAAAGGATTGTGATTTTCTTCAAAATTCCTTTTTTCTAAAGTACAGGTAATATGCAAAATTAAGCAAGAAATTGACTGTTTTTTTCTTGGATACCATAGTTTTTTTTTCCCAATTAAAGTAAAGAGAAGTACAAAAGAAGCCCTTTTGAAATCATCATGAGTTTAAAGAAATAAATCCAAAAGGCTTAAACATTTAACTGTAGACAACAATATCCAGCAAGAAATCTTGGGTGAAAAAAAGTGGAGATTTAAACTAATCTTGGAACTAACTAAAGCAGTAAAAATAGGCAACAATATCAAGAACTAAAGCTTAAAAAAACATTTCCAAAGAATTGAATGTAAACAAATTTTAGAAAAAAAAAAAAAAAAGCCAGATAGTAATCATTCAGAAATAAAGGCTGCAATTTCATGCTGATTTTTTATACCTTAAAGAGCATGCAAAGATTCCTTATAAAATGTTGTTTCTCTATGCTTCCTCTCTCTTCCTATCAGACTCTGTCAGCAAATGGATGGCTTTGACACTTCAAATATTTACTATATATATACACAATAGCCCACTTGTTTGAATGCTCAAAGTCGTCGTAGTGGAAAGTGCAATCTAGCATTGCAAATTGAACACGTAAAATAATGGAAAGGAGGGGTCTACTGGACTTTCATTGAAGTTTGAAGGAAGGATTGTAGAAGCACACGAATTACGCCTCGTGTTTTTACTTTTACACTATTTTCAAGAATACTGTAATATGTATCGAAAAATATTTAAATAGTTTGATGTACGTACTAATTATATATTTTGTGAATATTAAAGGTATTATATGTATGGAAAATTTTACTGTTTCTGGTAAGGAATTATTTTTTTGTATTTTAAGAAATTGTATAATATAATACTATATATTTTAAAATTTATATCGTATAAATTTTTAAAGTTAAAGAAGATAATTTTTTAAAATAAATTGTAGAATTTGTATAATGCAATGTTTGAAGACATCATTCATAATGATGTCACCTGACATCCTATTTATATATAGCAATGTTTGAAGACATCATTCATAATGATGTCATCTGACATCCTATATATATATATATATATATATATATATATATATTATTTAATAGGGTTAATAATGCTTTGCCCCCAACTATGTAGGTAATTACACTTTGTCCCTCTGAATTGAAAAAATTACACTTTGTCTTCCAATCACATGATTTATTTTTTAAAAATTTTATAATATCAAGTTAAATGATTGAAATACTCTTAGTATTATATTTTAATTTTTTATATATTTTCTTTGATGTTTAATACGTATAAAAGAATTAAGAAAAATAAAATATAATAACAAACTAATATTACAATAAATTATTATTATAATAAAAAAGAGTAACAAAATAATTAGGGAGTGAAAATATGATAAAATGTCCAATTATATTATATTTGACATTAATTTAATTTGCACATGTTTATCCAAATATTAAATTTATAAAATCCTAAATGTCTTGATACATTCACAAATTTTATAATATATATATATATAGGTATAATATATATATATATATATATATTCTCACAGATGTGTTTAAAGAAGAATTTTCAATAGATAATTAGCCCCTTTAAGAATCGTTCTACTATTATAATTAAACATTTAAATTTGAAATAATATAAAATAAAATAACAAATTTTAAAATTTGACCAAGACAAATTGATATGAATTATATTAAAATATTATATAATTTATTTTTTATTATTTTTAAATAATTATCACATCATTATCAAAATTTAAATATAAAAATCAAAATATAGTGTTAAGGGTATTTAAGTCATTTAACATGGTATTATAAAATTTTTAAAGGATAAATCATTTTATTGGGGGTAAAGTGTAATTTTTTTAGTTCATGGGGATAAAGTATTATTATCTACTTAATTCAGGGGATAAAGTGTTATTAATCCGCTTATATTTAATATTCACAAAGTTTCCGGTCATGCTTACTTAAATAATTCTTGTATTTACGTTACAAAACTTCGCCCCACGATTCCATTAAAAAAATCAGGGGCTTTGTCATCAGCAACAGACCATCTTTTTTGAAGGCTCTCTTGACCATTATAGTCTCAAGAATTTTTTAACTTTTTTTATTAATCTCATGCAGATCGTGGGATGATGCTATGGCTGTGTTAGTTGAGAAATTTTTAAATAGATTTAATTTATGATAAGTGATATGGATCTTTTAATTTAAATTAAATTACATAACTCTATTCTATTAAAATAATCATATTTATGGTGATGTGGGTTAATCTAGACCAAATGATCCATATTATTTACTATGAATCGGATCCATCTAAAAATTTTCCGTATTAACTTATCTACAACCACTCCCAATTTTTATTTTTATTTTTTCCTTTCTTGGTTTAGGAAAAATTGCTTTCATTGTACTATCTATTTGACTATTGAACTGGTTTTAATCTTAATTCCTTATGTTTCATTAAATAATTTTTTACTTAATGAAATATAGCAATATAATTTTTTTTATTAATGACATTCATATATATGTTGGTGAAAGGTGATGTTTTGAGTTAGTAATGGGATTGTCGAAAAATTCTTACATAATTGAATCTATGGCGTAATATTATGGATTTTTTTATTCATTTTAAAACACATTATTTAAGGGATGTGAGGTGATATATGAATGATGTGGATCAATATAGATTAAAAAGTTCATAACACTATATCATAAATCGAATCTATATAAAAAAAATTTTTTAAAATTGCCAATTGACACAAGAAATGATGACAAACGAGGGAAAGAAGAGAATTAGACGGGAGGTAGTAGTAGACTAGAAGTGGTACCACTACCACCGACTACTACCGAATTTTGCAAATTGCACGTTGCAAGCATTTATTTCAAGTTCGTGAACAAAACCACCAAACCCAAGTTATACCAAATGTTTAGATTGAGAAATATTTAATTAGTACGGTAATTTGATTTTTTACCTTAATCATAAATTATGTTGTGTGAATTAAATGTTATGAAATTATAAATAAAATTTTATAAAATTTAATTTTGAAAACAATATTATAAGTTAAGCTAAAAATCAGGTTTATATTAGTATTTTCCCTTTGGATTTGTATATATTCATTTCGTTTCAAAATATCTGTCACATTTCGTTGGTACACACGGATTAAGAAAGCTAATAAATTGCATCAATTTTGCAAAAAGATACTAGTTCAAAATGACTAAATTATTCTGTTGCATTAATATCATTTAATAATTTTCTTCATTAATGTGGCACTAAAGATAAAAGTTGAAAAAATATCATTTAATACTTCATTGATTTTCTATAGTGACAGATAATATGACACAAGACAAATTGTTTAAAGTGATAGTTACTTCTGCCGTTTCAAAATAATTGCCATTTTAGACAAATTGTCTTGTACTAAATTATCTATCACTTTAGAAAACTAAAAGAGTATTAAATGATTTTTTTTTTAACTTTTACCCTTAGGTCATGTTAATGGAGGGAGTATTATGTAGTTAAATATTAATGTAAAATGATAATGCAGTCACTTTAGACTCTTTTTTTTTTTTTGTAAAATTGATGTAATTTACTTATTTTTAATTCGTGTATACCAACTAAATGTGACAGTTATTTTGAAATAGAGGGAGTATTTTGAGACCGGGGGGAGTAAAATGCAAAAGACATCATTGAAAAATGTACTAGTATTTAGCAATCTTTTGCATAATAATCACCATTCATCTGGAAATAATTAGTGGATTAGTTGCAACTCTCAAACAAATCGACATCAGTCACTTTCCAACTGCCGTCCTCAAATTTTTCACTATTTCATATGACAGCATATGAAACTCTTCAATTGTTTAAGGTTGTGCATGGATGGATGAATTTGAACAAAATTTGAAATTCATTTATTTATTGAAATAATTTGTAAGATTAAAATGAATTAATTTTAAATTCAATAAAATTAAAATGTGTTATTCAATGAATGATTTTAAATTCAATAAAGTTGATCCAAGTTAAATAACACAAGATCAATAAGAAAACTTGGATTCATAGGAATTAAATTATTTCATGTGGACATACTACGTAACAAATTTTTTATCCAATAATGACAAGTAGTTTAAATTCAAATGAAATTTGTAATTTATTAGATATTATCAAATACTAATATTAATATTTTTTTTTGTTTTGAAAATTACGGGGGTTTACAAAGCTCTCTATTTATATTAAACAAAGTCTATAAAAAATTTTATAGAATGAACGCAAATCATCAAATCTTCTTCGACTTGAGATGTATTTTTAAAAAATCTAAGGGTAACCAAATTTTTAAATCAAAAATTAGTTACGAAATTGGATAATGTGTTATGAATTCGGAATTAACTGATTTTCGAATTTAATTCAATATTTGACTCCCTTCTATACATATTTCTTGGAAAGTATATATGCATAGATTTTTTAACTTAAAACCTTTTAAAGAAAATTTTTACTGTATTTGCTGCTAGAGCAAGTTAAAAGCTTGCAAGTTATAATTTCATCTTTTTTATATATATATTATATATATATATTCTATAATATGGTTTTACAAACAATCCTATAATTTTACTTATAAAATACATATATAGTCACACAAATGATATTATATACAAAAACGAATACAAACATGCATATGCATACAATTTATTTATTTATATAATCTTATAATTTATTTATTTATATAGTCTTAAGAAAACAATGCATCTATGACAACGAAGTGTAACCCAATGATAAGACTACACTTTTTCGTTCAAGTATGATATAGTTTTGATAATATAGAATTATGAATTATTTTATTGTTGGGTACTTTTTATTGTTTGGTACTTGCTGCAAGAGCAAGTTGAAAGCTTGCAAGTTATTTCATCCTTTTAAATAAATATACTTTTTTTTCTTATAAAATACTATAATTTTTAACTAATAATATAATTTTACTTATAAAATACATGTATAGTCACATACTAATGATATTATATATGCAGATGCAAATACAAACACACGTGTGGGTGTATGTATGTATGTTATGTATGTATGTGTGTATATATATTACACACTAATATAATAATTTTACTTATATAATACATATATAGTCACACAAATGATATTATATATGCAGATGCGAATACAAACACACGTGTGGGTGTATGTATGTATGTGTGTATATATATTACACACTAATATCATAATTTTACTTATATAATACATATATAGTCACACAAATGATATTATATATGCAGATGCGAATACAAACACACGTGTGGGTGTATGTATGTATGTGTGTATATATATTACACACTAATATAATAATTTTACTTATATAATATATGTATAGTCACACAAATGATATTATATATGCAGACATGAATATAAAAACATGTATGTATAAAGTCTTAAGAAAACATTGCATTCAAGTATAATATAGTTTTGATAATATAGAATTATGAACTATTTTATTATTTGTTGGACATTTTTTCTTAATTAGATTTTTTCAATTTTGGTATTTAGGATTTAATTCAATGTCAATGGGGCCAATTGGCGAGTGTGATTAATCGAATTCGAAACTGATTACCAATTCGAATTTGGTTAACTGAATTTTATTACGAATTAAAACTGATTAATGATTTTAAGACTCTTTTTTGAATTTCGACTAAATTATTTGACTGATTGATCAATCTATTATACACAGTTCTGACTTTAAAAAAACAGGATACCGTTGATAATTGATGATAATCCTATTTGATTAATTATATTGTAGACCTTGAAATTGTGTCATGTAAATCTATTTTAGTTCTTAAACATTGGATTCATATATTCAGTAATTTAGTCTTAAAAGTATTAAAGTGAATTATTTTTTTGAATTAATAAATATGCATTACATTCGAAAAAATAACTACAGGAATTAAATAAAATTCTAGCTAAGTCTTGAAATATAAGTATCTCATGTAATTAGAAGATCTACTTAATTTTGGAAAATATAAGAATGTAACTTAGAATATAGAATTAAATTGGATATCTTAAAGATTAACTAGACAAAATATAAAGAACTATAAAGTAATTCTTTTCCCAAAAAAAGTACAAAAACTTCAGGATTGGTTAATTCATTTAGTCATTGAAAAAAAAATATTTTTATTTGAATTTCAAGATTGCAATATGTAAAACTTCTGTTGTAATTTAAGTCTTATGAACATGAATTTGTCCCCTCACAGTTATATGGAGATTGTATTTCTAAACAAATTTTTGTTTAAAACAAAAAGTGTGAACTCTCAAATCTAAGCATCATTAATGGAAGTACTCCTTCCTGCACCTAACTCAATATACTTCTATGTTATGTTATAGGTCAAAATACTATACTTTTTTTAATTTAATTCTCAATTGTTATACTTCTTATCATGGTTTTTTTGTATTTCATTAATTTATAAATTAGTAATTTACCTTTTTTTTACATATGTTTGGTAGGATTTTAAAATTCTACAATTCGATTCTGAAATTTCACAATCGATCCTACATAAAATTTCAATTCTAAAAACTATGATTGTACTAGATCACTTGGAAATTTTAAAGGGTTAATAACACTTTACCCCCCTGAACTACGTAGGTAATAACACTTTGCCCCCTGAACTAAAAAAAAAACACTTTACCCCTCAATCACATAGTTCATCCTTTAAAATTTTATAATATCATATTAAATGACTTAAATACCCTTATCACTATATTTTAATTTTTGTATTTAAATTTTAATAATGATGTGATAATTATTTAAAAATAATGAAAAATAAATTACATAATATTTTAATATAATCCATATCAATATATACTTGATCAAAATTTTAAATTTTGTTATTTTATTTTATATTATTTTGAATTTAAATGTTTAATTATAATGGTAGAACAATTCCTAAATGGGCTAATTTTCTATTGAAAATTCTTCTTTAAAGATATTGTGTGACAATATATATATATTTTTTTATAAAATTTGTGATTTTTTTTTTTTATGTTTCTTAACAGTATTTACAATTTTAATATTTCCTATGAACTTGTGCAAATGCAATGTCCAATATAATATAATTCAACATTATCACATTTTAATCCCTAATTATTTTGTTATTATATTTATTCTATAATAATTTTTATTATAATATTAGTTTGTTATTATATTTTATTTTTTCCTAATTCTTTTATACGTATTGAACATCAAAATTAAATACATGAAAAATCAAAATATAATACTAAGGGTATTTTATTCATTTAACTTGATATTATAAAATTTTTAAAAGATGAATCATGTGAATGGGGGGAAAAGTGTAATTTTTTTAGTTCAGAAGGTAAAGTATAATTACCTACCTAGTGTTGGAACAAAGTGTTATTAACCCAATTTTAAATGAATGAGTAAACAACTTTACGAATAAAGAAACTCCAACCGCTGCTTTTTTAAAATGATAGAAATCTAAATATCTAGCCACAGAATTCACCGTGAGATATAATGGGGGAAAAAAAGACAAATTGTCAGAATTATTGTTCAAGTCAGTCTAGCATGATGAAGTCAGGAAGACATATCATCTAGAGGAATGAAGTGGAACTTTTGCTTAGTTGACATAGTACTTTAGATATTATCGTATCACTTGGTCTCGCCAACAGTAGCCAAATTTTTGTGTAATACTTGCAAAACATAATCTACTTAATTATCGTACAAGACTTTTTACTGTAAACCACCTTTAGCTCTATCGAAAGCTAAGATAGAATATCCTGATCCAAGGAGAAAAAACTAAAAAGGTCTCATATTCATTGATGTATGATTGCCTAAAAACTAAAAAGGCCTCATATTCATTCATGTATGATTGCCTAAAAAAAGATAAAGGTAAAAGCTAAATATGTTATTCATTGTTGTGAATACATTAGATGTGAATGTCTATTTGTATTCTCAATTCACATATATATATATATGCTAATGTAGTTGTAGAGAAATGAACAGTTAATGTATCTACTTAGGAGATTAATATATCATATCAATATACCTAGAATATGTCATATTCACGAGTATTTATTACTTAACTATCAAGTCTCTTTATGTACTTCATATATGCTTATAAATAGAGGCATTGTAATTCTTGTGGGATACACTAGAAAGAAAAAAAATAATAGCTCTTTCCATCCCTCAATATTCTTGTCTCTTTTAAGTTATCAGTACAAGATTCTGACCAATTAAAGTAGAATTTTAAGTCAATACAACGAAAATATATAGAACTATCAACACGACTAAGGTATGCAAAACTATCAACACAACAAAGATATATAGCACTTTCATTACAATAAAGGTACGTACAAATTTTAAATTATCATAGTCAATGTATGATTTAAATATATTAAATATTTACTATTAATACCTTTTTATTTTTATACTTTCAATTGTGTTATAATAATATTATTAGAATTTATGTTGATTATTGTTTGGAACATTTTAAATCAAATAAACTTGAATTTACTACCTTAAAATAACGAATAAGAATTATCTATCTTGGATTTTGGATGTTAAAGAAATCCATTTAGATTATATGTGTCTTGAAGATATAATCACAAAAGGCAAAATATTGTATCTAATTAGGACAAGACAAAATCAATAATTTTTTTCCATACCCATGAAAGATTAAAAAGTGATTATCACATCTAAAAGATCCAGTAAATCCATGAAAAATTAAAAGATCATTGATGAATATATGTTGGAGAAAATATTCTCTACTTTTTTTGGCCAAAAATATGCTTCTATAGCAGCAATTCTCTAGAAAGGGTTTTAAGAATCAAATGAATTAGTTTCATATGTTCTTATAATTAATTAAAAAAAAAATCATAAATCTAGTCTAACTGGTTATGTCCATCCTTGAAGTGAATGCAACAAAAGTTCAAATAATTTTTATGGACGTAGTGATGGTAAAAAAAACATAATCATGTTGGTCATTATTAATAAGTACTATTTTGATTGTAGTACTACATCTCACCATCGGAAGTAGTAAATAGTGAAAAAATAAAAGAGAAATATAATAGTTAACTTAATAAAAATGATATGAAAAATAAATGTTACTATTATGGCATGAAAAATCATTGGTCACGTACCTGTTGTACCTTAAATATGACCTTTTTGAGTTTTCTCACGAATTATTAAAAGACAAAGAGAAAGTCATAAAAACAAGTGTTATCTATAAAGATTTTGACCATGATCATAGTGTCATTGATTCTTTCTTGAAGGAATTATTGATCGTTTAGCCGGTGGTAAAAATATCTAAAAAAGAAAACGTGATATTTTACTTGCATGTCTTCATTATTGTTTTAAAATTATATATGTCTTATTCTTTTATGCATTAATTTGTTATCATAAATTGCTCTATTAGATATACATCTAAATGTATTCAAAATATAAGGATATATGTTTCACTCATAGTGCGTTTACGCATACCATATTTAGAATTAGAAAATTTAATTTGATTATGAAATCATTAGTAGTACAAAACTAATTGAAAACTCTAAAAGAGCTAATACTTTATTGACCAGAGAACAGAAACAAAAATTGCAGTGAATAACTTATTATTGTCCCGTATATCAAAGAAATTTATTAAATTTTAAAGACATTCAACTGAGTAGATATTATATTGAAATAATGAATAATAGAAAAAAAGAGTATTTCTGCATTATTGTTATCATTTCTGTTAATATATGTTTGTTGGAAAAATTTGGTCTTTTTTTTTCTAGATTGTACTACATAACAATTGTTATGATTGAAACATATATGATAGTAAATTATTGAGACCTGTTAGACTATCCTAGGTCAATTATGATGCGTAAAAATTATTGAGAATTTACATGGACATTCTTTGAAGAACTACAAGATTCTTCACTTTAATGAATTCTCTTGTGTTGTTTGTTTATAAGGAAAATTAATTATTACACTATCACCAGTTAAAATAGAAATTGAATTCCTTATATTTCTGGAACATATTTTAAAGGGTGATATATCTGGGTCCACTCATCCTTCATATGTACCATTTAGATATTTTATGATTTTGATCTTAGATATATTTACTAGATGGTCATATGTGTGCTTATTATCGATTTGCAACTGGAAGTTTGCGAGATTTCTAAATTAAATAATTCGATTAACAATACAATTTTCAGATTATACAATCAAGAAAATTTGTTTTGATGATGTTGGTGAATTTATATTTTAGACATCTGATGATATTTATATGTTAATTGATATAAGTATTAAAAATCTTGGAATACATGTTCATACCCAAAATGGTTTGGCGAAATTGTTAATAAAATGACTCCATAATAGTTAAACCATTATTTATGAGAACAAAATTGTCGACTTATGTATAGAGACATGTTATGTTGCATGTAGCAGCACTTATATGCATCAGGCTAACAAATTATCTTAACTTCTCCTTATTATAATTGGCTTTTGGTTAGGAGTCTAATTTTCACATCTTAAGATTTTTGGTTGTGTAGTATATATGCTAATTGCTCTATCACAACACACAAAGATTGGTCATGAAAGAAAATTGGGAATAGTATATATATGATATTAGTCATCCTCTCTAATTAAATATCTTGAAAGATTAACAAGTGACTTATTTAGACATGATTTACTGATTGTCATGAAAATATTTTTCCAGCATTAGGAGAAAAAATAACCAGTTGAGATGCTTCAATTGGTATCTCAATAGGATAGTCTAAGAGTACAAATGATAATTAGCCACGCATAAGGCGTGGTTGAGCAATTGGTTCTAAATGATAAAAATCCTTGTAAGAGGAAAGGAGTAATGCTCCTAAAGATGCCCTAGACATAACCAATCATAGAAACTTCAAAAAGAGATTAGATATCTGAATCTAATGAAAGTAAAGAGATCTTGATAAGTTATGTTACTATTGAAAAAGATAGAATTGAAAAGATATTGTTGTCGATAATATTATTTTTTATGATATCATTTGATCTTTTGCATAGAAAACGAGGATATTGAATATAAATTTGTCAAAAAATATCGACATAGAAATTATTGATCAAAATAGAAAGACGCAATACAAATAAAATTAAATTCTCGTTTAAAAACATGAAGATTTTGTACTTTTAGTCCAAATAGTTAAAGGCATAAAGCCAGTATGATATAAATAAATATTTTTGCAAAAAAATGAGAAAAATGAAGTTGTGCCATATGAAGCACGTCTTATTGAACAAGATTTTTCAAAGATCCAACATTAATTATGAAGAGACATATTATCTTGTGGTGGATGCAATCACTTTTACATATCTAATTTGTATGGCAGTTCATAAAAAATTTAAAATGCATCTAATGGATGTTGAACCTATTTTGTATAGCTCATTTGATATCAATATTTATATGAAAATCCCCGATGGATTTAACATGCGTGAAGCACATAAAGTTTCTCGGGAATATTTCTCAAAAAAATTACGAAAATCTTTATATGGTTACATTAAAGCAATGTAGGTGGATATGGTATAATCGTCTTAGTAAGTATCTCTTAAATAAGATTATAAAAATGATCTAATTTGTCTATGTGGTAGGTTTCATAAAATGAACAAAATCAAATTTTATGATAACTATTGTTGATTATATAAATACTACTGAAACTCTTGAAGAGTTTTAAAAGATAATGAATTAAGGTCAAAGATCTTAACAAAGGTCTACAATTCAAGTACTTATTGAACGAAATTTTTGTTCATGAATGAACTTTTACATGAAAGGTATTAGAGTGATTATATATGGATAAATATATCCATTGAATACCTCAATAGTTGTAAGATCTCTTAATATAAAAAAAAGATCATTTTTCATCCTCAAAAGAATGATGAAGAATTTATTGGTCTTGAAATACCACATTTTAGTGATATAAGAGAATTAATATATGTTGCTAATAATATAATATGTGATGTAAGTTTGTTAGCAAGATTTAGTTTTTTTCTGATACAAAGATATTAGAAAGATGATATTGATATACAACAAATTCACTTACGCGGTGATTTAGCAGATTGGTTCACAAAGATATTGTCAACAACAACATTTGAGAATTATTAATCTAAAAAATTGGGATGTGTCTTCTTAAAGATATCATATGATATTTTTATAAGGTAGAGTAAAAGTAAACACTGTACTCTTTTTTCCTTGACAATGATTTTGTCCTAATAGTTTTCCTGCCAAGGTTTTTAATAAGGTAGCATACAAAATGTACTGTAAAATATTGAATATGGACTGTACTTTTTTTTCTTCTTCCATGATTTTTTCCCATTAGGTTTTCCTGATAAAGTTTTTCATGAGGTAGTAATTTATCGTATATTCTATGCAAAAGAATGATGTATTATTTTTCCTTCACTAGGTTTTTTTTTTATCAGTAGGGTTTTTGTAGTAAGGTTTCATTGAGACATATTCTTTAATGGATAGACATCCAAGGGGTAGTCTTATGAATACATTAGATGTGGATGTCCAATTGTATTCTCAACTCAAATACATCGTACTATATTCATGGAGAAATGAACCCTCAACGTATCTATTTATGAGATCTATGTACCATATTATTATACACTATTTATGAGTATTTATTATTCAACTATCAAATCTCTTCATGTACCTCATGTATGTCTATAAATAGGGGCATTGTCATTTATGTTGATACACTTGAAAGAAAAAATATAATAGCTCTACTACTCTTCTCAATATTTTTGTTTTTTCTAAGTTATTTTTATGTTATTTTTATGTTATTTTATAGCATACATCATGTTTTGCTATTGTGCCACACAATTATTCCTCAAAGTCAAATGCAAGAAAGGACTTTTTTAGTAATTTGAGTCTGATGAGATGGTAATAGGCAAGAGCAATAAAATACTAAGATAATTAATGCATGAACATCTATTAAATTTAATGCACTAAATATATGTTATCTGTCTCCGATTTGGTAAACACTCACGATACTCCATAAATCTTAGGAGTTTTTGGGTGCTGATAATGCTATAGCAAATTATATTTATCAAAGAGTAAAATTTCGTAAATGGCTAAATTATTCTTCACCCCCAATTACATTAAACAGACAAGATATTCCAACCACGTACATCTAATCTCCTCTCGCTATGTTCTCTTTCCTTCATTCATCGCAGCCCTCTCAGACCCTACCCCTCTCCTTATCTCTATCCTCGATCCAATAGTAGAAAATACTTAGATAAATTTAGTTTTTGATTTCATCGATAAATTCTGTGATTAGAATTAAATCTTAAAAAATTTTATTTACATCAACTGATATCATAAATTCTCTAAAGTTTAATCCAAACTATAAATTTTGCAAGTGAAGTCAAAAACCGAATCTATCTAAATCTAGAATAGTATCAGTTAATTGTTAAAGAATTTGACGATTAGAAGTCTGTTATGATAAATTTGTAGTATGGAATCAGATTGTTACAGTCGAGAGGAAGAGGAAAGGGAATGAGAAGTACGGAATTGGATTGTTACAGTTGAGGCCTGAGGGAAGGAAGAGTAGGAAAGGTGGTGGTGGTGTGTTTTTGTAGTCATGGATGGTTTATGTATTTTGATAAGTTTGGAAAATTACCGAAGACTAGTAGTTTTGTTTGTGGGATTTAATGAATGATTTTCCGCTTTTGCTAATTATCTTTTTTGGGTGTCTTGATGTAATTCCTTTGTATTAATTAGATCATATATTTTTTCTATAAGTATTTAGTAGATCATATGTTCTTGGATAGTAGTATCCTTCTTTGAACTGAAATGTTCCTGATAAAACTATCATTCCGGCAAAGAATGAATGCTGTAGTGATAATTGAACATTTCTACCAGCCATTTGAAGGAATGCAAAAGGAAAAGATAAAAGATTTGATGCGTTAGTACTAGTGAAAGAGATCACAAATCTAATCAGAAATACACACAAGAAAATGGGGAGAGAGATTAGTAGGGAGAATAAAGGAGGGAAGGTTTGGAAAGGGGCCAATTATGATTTTTTTTTTGTTGTTGTTGCGTCTCTAAATAGTTACATTTCATTGATCAAAGAAAGTATACAATATATCTATACAAAAAGTAAGTAAAGACTCACCAAGTCATGATGCAAGACTCTCCATCAAGGGAACTTGAACTCCCAGTTAGAACTCTAACCAATTGAAGCTAATCTATCGCAAGTAATATTCATTTCATTAGATACAAAAGCTAAGGAACACTTAGCAAACAACTCCTTTAAGTGGAATGTATCTTCCAGGAGGGTATTGAGAAGAACATCTTTATTATCTGACTGCTTGAACTTGTTGTATAATCTGTTACTTCTGGTGTTGATAAAAATGTTTGGCCATGTATCATTCAAAGCTTTGATCATAGCCATCTTCACAGCTTCAACCTCTTCTACCTCTTTTACCTATCCCTTCTTTTTTATAAGCCCGAGCTTGAACACCTCTCTGAACTATTACTCATTGTAGCTATTCCAATTCTAGTTTTGAATTCCCCAATTTGGGTTTTCACAGATGTCATGATGTGAATGGCCATTGGATCAGCTTGAAGCACTTCCTAGTTTTCATGCTTTAAAGTTGTTTGTCTCTTGTTCCTCAAATTAATCTGAGAAATAGTCCCTTCTTTCTCATCCTTCAACCATTAATAATATGCTTGGTCGACAGTTTTAGCAAAACAGTCTCTGGCCCCCTGAAACAGTTATTTCTCCGTTTTCAAATCTGCCATAGAATGTTAATGGTTAAAGCTATGTGTTTGTCCCCATGAGGTCTTTTTCTATTTTCAATCAGTTCCTCCCACCATAGTTTAAAGTTACTTCTTAAGTTTGTAGCCCATCTTACTACATAGGATAGTATTTTCATACTTCGTTAGCTAAGGATCATAAGAACAGAATATGTTCTGCAATTTCCAATTGTTGACCACATCCTTTACACCATGGATTCTCAGTTTTTAACCTATTAAACATCTCAAAATTGCGGTATACCTCTGTTTAAGCATTTCCAAATAAAATGCTTCATCTTTTGCTTTACTTTCAATTTCCAAATATCATCCCAAGTTCCCTTGCCTATCTATTGCTGCTTGTTTCTTGCTCAGCTGTTATGTCATGCTTAATTGCTCTTACTCAGCTCTACATTGACTTTATATCCTGAGCTAATTGAATACATACCACTTGAATCTCTCATCCAACATCATTCATCCTCCCTTCATTATAAGTTATATGGGAATTTTGAGTGTCTTTGACATCTTCCAAACAAAAATGTTGTTGAAATATGGATGAGTTCCACTTGTAGTGTTGGATTAATTCTTGTACTTTTACTAAGCATCAATTATCCCATCTACTTGATCTTATCTTACCATTAGGACTGTGTGGTAGGCACTTATCACACCAGATGTTGATGCTTCTTCCATTTCCAACATTTTTACACTTTCTTTCTTTTTCAGAATATCTCTTGAGCTAATCAGTCCTTGCTAGGTCCTTGAGGCAGTCGTGGGGGCTTCAGTTTCACAAAAGACTTTTTTCCTAAATATTTAGTTCTAAGTACATTGCTCACTAGTAAATTGGGATTGGTGATAATCCTCCAGACTTGTTTAGCAAGCAAGGCTTTATTGAAGTGTTGGATATGTCTTAAAGCCAAGCCCTCATTTTTCTTTCTCCTTAGTGATCTTCTCCAACTCACCAACTGTACCTTCCTTCCTATTTAGCACCACTCCAAAATTTTGCCATTAAGCTATTGATTTCTTTACACAACTTTTTGGACAACTTAAAACAAGACATTACATAAGTTGGTATTGCCACCTTTTAGAAGTACTTTCCTTACCTGCTGAACTTAACAGGCTATCCTTACATTCCTCTAAGTTTTTTCTTCACCTGTTATGTAACAAAGCCAAAAAACTTCTTCCTTTGATCTTGTCACTATCATTGGTAACCCCAAATATTTACCTTATGTGACATGAATCATTCCCCCAAGCTCTCTGCAAATATGCTGTTTAGCCTCATCAGTTAAGTTTTTGCTAAAAAACAGACTTATCAATATTAATCAACTGTTCAAAAGCATTCTCATAAATACTAATTTAGTATTTTCATTAGTTCCTTAGCCTTCTTAGCTTCCACTTTACAGACAAATATGAGCGTCATTTCCAAAAAACAAATGAGTTAAAGCTGGACCACCTCTACTAATCCTTGACCCTGTAAGCTCATTATTTTGGGCAGCTTTGTTTAGTAAGTTGGAGAAACCTTCAGAGCAAATAAAGAATAGGTAAGGGGACAAAGGATCCCCTTGTTAGAACGTTTGATGAATTCCTTCTTTTCACCATTAATAGTAAAAGAGTTGGAGCAGTAGAGAAATAATAAAAGATCCATTGAACCCAAGTGTCACCAAAACCCGTCCTTTTCATTATAGCAACAAAAATAGTGCCATTTCACCTTATCATATGCGTTTGACATGTCTACCTTAAGAGTCATAGAACCCATTTTACACTTCTTTTATTTTTCAAAAAGTGAATATACTCGTGCAATATATAATGTCATTTCATTTATTTTTCCCAAATAGGCAACTATGTTCAACAACCTACTTTCTAAATGGTCTGTACTGAAGATTTCTTATTATGCATTTGTGTATTAGACCCTATTTGCATGTTACACTGCTAGGTAAGTTTTTTCTTCAAAATTAATTTTTTTTTCTTTCCTTTTGTTTGTGACATTTATCGTCTCTGCATAATTAACTATCTTTAGGTATGACTATAATAATCAAGTCACCCATACAGTTATACGAAATAACGTGAGTGATTCAGAATTAAAAAATCGGCATAATTATGATAATCTTATCACCCATATAATCATACGAGATAATCTGAGTGATTCAGAATTAAGAAGTACTCAATCCATTCACAACTAGACTACAACCTTGGTTGGAAGTTGGAACTGGGAATCACAATACATACCTACCTTGGACCCAAAAGAATATGCTAGCTGGTAACCAGAGGAATAGTTATGGGCGTGGGTTTAAATTGTACATAGAACATCACACGATAAATATTCATAACCCCTCAATCTCCCCAATCCACTCTACGGCTGCTGCAGCATTGTAAGGTCACTTGTGTGCCTTACCCTCCTCAAACGTAGCCGCCGCCTTTGATCGAGAAGTCTCTTTTTTCTCTATTTTCGGTAAACACTTTTAACTCTTTTTATTTTTTTATTTTTTTATTTTTTTGCTCAAAGCATATATAGGGATGTTTAGTTCTCTTTTTTGATTGATTGTTTCATCTAGGCTTTATTGGTTTTTATTGTTTATCTTGAAAATCTTAATTTTTTATCTGGTTTTTTTTTTTTTTTTTTTTTGGCTTTTTGTGAATGTTGACTTGTTTAGTAACTGTTTTAGATCTAGATCAGATCTGGGTTCTTCAAAAAAAATTATTTCTTTTACTTTTCTGGAGTTTTTTTTTGTTTATTGATGAAGATTCTTTCATTCTTGGGAGAATATTTATCTACTTGATTGTTTAAAAGTAGCTGTTACTGATCTGAATTGTTAGTTGTTTTGTTATTGTTTCATTTTTTGTTATTATACATGTGTTTTTTTTTTTGGTTAGTATTATAGCTTTTGATGAGCTTAGCAAATATTTTTTTTTTATAGATTTTACATGATTTTCTATTGGTTTTTGTATGAGAGAAAGTGTTCCCCTTGGCGAGTGGAGCCATATGTAGGTTTTTGGACTCTTTATATTGTGGGGTTAATATTTAATGAAAATGAAACATAGCCAGTTGTGTTTTTTCCTTTTGTTGTTGACTTTGGTAATTGGGAAGTGATTTATTCTTGGAGAAAATGTTGCTGTAGTTTGGAGTAAGTTTTATATTTTGCTGTAATAATGCGTGTGAGTATTTGTTTATCAACATAAATTTCTTTATCATCAGTGTGTTTCGTGGAGAATTAAAAGCCCCTTACACTTGGATACTTTTATTAATCTTTCTGTTTGTTATTTGCTCATAATGCTTGGTTGTTCTGTTCTAATTTTGTGGTTGATTGCAGGTTCTCAGTTTTATATCTGGTGTAATAACTAAAAGTCTTTCAAGATGGTAAGATAGTTTTATACTGTTTTGGTTTAGTAGCATTTATTGTTGCTAAAAGTTTTTTACTGATGGTCATTTTGTGTGGTGAACTGGGAAGCTAAGTGCATATGCAGGTGAAGTTCACAGCTGAAGAGCTTCGAAGGATTATGGACTTCAAGCATAATATCCGTAATATGTCTGTAATTGCACATGTTGATCATGGTAAGGAAGGGCGTCTCTGTCTTTGTTTTTTTTTTTTTTTTTTTGGTTAATGAGCATTATTTTCTGCTGATGTGGCGCTGGCAACTTTTCAGCACTGCCAATAGGCAGCGCATGTGCGCCCGAAGCAGCAAAATTGCGTATTTTTGAGTTTTGACTGATTTTTTCGCCCGGTTGGACTCGTTTTTACCCGATTTTACTTTCTTATTTGTAGGCATTAATTGTAACCCTAAGTAGTCATTAAAAATACCCCATTTAGGGTGAGAGAAAGGGGATCGAAAAGGAAAGATGAAAACAAATGATGGTGGATGTGTTCTTTCATAATTTCTTGTGTCAGTTGATCATAATAGTTTCGTTGTAATTCAAAAAGCGGTATTTGCCTCTTAATATTAGGGTCCGTTTATTTTCATCTTCCGGCTGATATTGTGGGTAGTTCATTTAGTATGACATATTTTTGTTATTATTTGCTACTATTATATCTGCGATTTATCTTGAATATCATTTAATTTGACTTGCAATCTTTAATTTCATTTGTGAAAGTGCCTAGTCTAACTGATGTTAACATCTTACAGGGAAATCCACTCTTACTGATTCTCTTGTGGCCGCTGCCGGTATCATTGCTCAGGAAGTTGCAGGAGACGTTCGAATGACAGATACAAGAGCTGATGAAGCAGAGCGTGGTATAACAATCAAGTCCACTGGTATTTCACTTTACTACGAGATGACTGACGAAGCTTTGAAGGGTTTCAAGGGACAGAGAATGGGGAATGAGTACCTCATCAATCTTATAGATTCCCCTGGGCACGTCGACTTCTCATCTGAAGTGACGGCTGCTCTTCGTATTACTGATGGTGCATTGGTTGTGGTTGATTGTATTGAGGGTGTCTGTGTCCAAACAGAAACTGTCCTCCGACAGGCCTCTCGGAGAGAGGATTTGACCCGTCTTAACTGTTAACAAGATGGACAGGTGTTTCCTTGAGCTCTAGGTGGATGGAGAGGAGGCTTACCAAACCTTCCAGAAGGTTATTGAGAATGCAAATGTTATCATGGCCACGTATGAAGATCCTCTCCTTGGTGATGTACAGGTTTACCCAGAGAAAGGAACAGTTGCTTTCTCTGCTGGTTTACATGGCTGGGCTTTCACTCTTAGCAACTTTGCCAAAATGTATGCCTCCAAGTTCGGTGTTGACGAGTCTAAGATGATGGAAAGACTCTGGGGCGAGAATTTCTTTGACCCAGCTACCAAAAAATGGACTAGCAAGAACACTGGCTCGGCTACATGCAAGCGTGGTTTTGTTCAGTTCTGTTATGAGCCCTATCAAACAGATCATCAACACTTGCATGAATGATCAGAAAGACAAGCTGTGGCCAATGTTGACAAAGCTTGGTGTCACAATGAAGGCTGAAGAATGGGGAAGGCTTTCTATTGATGAAACGTGTCATGCAGACATGGCTTCCAGCAAGTAATGCCTTACTTGAAATGATGATCTACCATCTTCCATCTCCTGCTAAGGCTCAGAAGTACCGTGTTGAAAACTTGTATGAGGGTCCACTTGATGATCAATATGCTAATGCCATTAGAAACTGTGATCCTCAAGGACCTCTTATGCTCTATGTTTCTAAGATGATTCCAGCATCGGATAAAGGTAGATTCTTTGCTTTTGGTCGTGTGTTCGCTGGTAAGGTCTCCACTGGCATGAAAGTTAGAATCATGGGTCCCAATTATGTCCCTGGAGAGAAAAAGGACCTGTATGTTAAAAATGTCCAAAGAACTGTTATTTGGATGGGTAAGAGGCAGGAAACTGTTGAGGGAAACACAGTTGCTATGGTTGGTTTGGATCAATTCATCACCAAGAACGCAACCTTGACCAATGAAAAGGAAGTTGATGCTCATCCAATTAGAGCAATGAAGTTCTCTGTCTCTCCTGTTGTGCGTGTTGCTGTGCAGTGCAAGGTTGCATCTGATCTCCCTAAGCTTGTAGAAGGTTTGAAACGTCTGGCCAAGTCTGACCCTATGGTTGTCTGTGCAATTGAGGAATCTGGGGAGCACATTATTGCTGGTGCTGGGGAACTACACCTTGAGATTTGTTTGAAGGATTTGCAAGAAGATTTCATGGGCGGTGCTGAAATTATCAAGTCCGATCCAGTGGTGTCCTTCCGTGAGACGGTGCTTGAGAAGTCTAGTCGCACTGTGATGAGCAAATCTCCTAACAAGCACAACCGTCTTTATATGGAAGCTAGGCCCATGGAATAGGGGCTTGCTGAGGCCATTGATGATGGGCGTATTGGTCCAAGGGATGATCCAAGAAATCGTGCAAAAATTTTGTCAGAGGAGTTTGGATGGGACAAGGATCTTGCCAAGAAAATCTGGTGTTTTGGCCCTGAGACTACGGGCCCCAACATGGTGGTTGATATGTGTAAGGGAGTCTTCAGTACCTTAATGAAATTAAGGATTCTGTAGTTGCTGGTTTCCAGTGGGCTTCAAAGGAAGGTGCATTGGCTGAAGAAAACATGAGAGCTATTTGCTTTGAGGTCTGTGATGTTGTCCTTCATGCTGATGCCATCCACAGGGGTGGAGGCCAAGTTATTCCTACTGCTAGGAGAGTTATTTATGCTTCCCAGCTTACTGCTAAACCTCGTCTTTTGGAACCCGTGTACCTTGTGGAGATCCAAGCACCTGAGCAAGCTCTTGGTGGCATCTACAGTGTTCTGAACCAGAAACGTGGACACGTCTTCGAGGAGATGCAGAGGCCAGGGACACCCCTTTACAACATTAGGGCCTATCTTCCTGTCATCGAGTCTTTTGGTTTCTCAGGGACATTGAGAGCTGCTACATCTGGACAGGCGTTCCCACAATGTGTGTTCGATCATTGGGACATGATGTCCTCTGATCCATTGGAATCTGGTTCCCAAGCTGCTGCTCTTGTTCATAAGCTGAAATTCATAAGAGGAAGGGAGCAGATTACACCCCTCGCAGAGTACGAAGACAAGCTGTAAATCAGCTGAATTCAAATTTGTCAGAAATTTATATTTGTGCAGTATAATTTTGTTTTTTTTTTTTTTGTTTTTCCGTCGTTTTTGAACTTAATTATTTTTTAGGTCTTGAATGAGTTGTAGCCCTTGTTCTCCTGCCGCGAGTCTCTCTTAGATGTGTTGCGAATGTTGTGTTATTTTATGTGGTGATTTCAATTTTCACGAACTAGTACAAAACATAGGAACTTTTGTTTGTTTACTACTACATTTTCTCGTCCTTTCTCTTTTCTTTTCATTCTTCAGTTTTCTCTCAGCTCATCTGGTTATTTGCAAGTTTTCAGTTCACTTTGTTAGGAACAATCATGAAAATTAAACTTTTGTATGCCTCCTGCGGCTGTTGTTTCCACCTTGGATTTTGCCATCAACCCGTAAAAAGAATTGTCAATCCTTCATTCTTGACAACATGCCTCGACAATTTTCGTGTCTGCCTCTGCCACAACGTGCGCTTTCTTCCCGATCTTTTAAGGGTCGTGACCAGGTTTCATTGTTGGAGTTCCTAGTTGTCCGTAATCCATTGTGGCGTGAAAACAATTACCCTCCCGATGGGATTATACGAAATATATAAATGAAAATGATTTAAAGAGTAACAAAGTTAGAAAGACATTTTATGAGACAGAATCATATTAAATTATTATTGTATGCGTGAATATGTCGCTCGTTTTCTTGCCGATTTAACAATACATCAATGTTCTTAGTCACTTCCATGGAAGTACTGACATATGACATTCAACCAAATTATGAAATGTAAACTAATTATTTTCCGTCCAGCGTGTAGTATGCTTGCTCCTTTTTTTTGTATGCATCATGAGAGCATATTCTACTAGCTTTTTGTAGCTACTATATCATAATAGCATGGCTTAAATTAATCTTTCTCTTGTTTAGCAACAAATAGAAGAAAAATCGAAGTTTTGGAATCTAAATTAAGCTGGCCAATGACATTGCTACAACAAATACCTCATCGCCATAACACAATTTTATTAGGGTAAATGATATTTGTACATCTCTGAAATTCTCTTATACAATCCTATTCTTTTTTTTCAAACAAAAAGACTAAAAACTTTCATTCATGCCATTACATTTTTCTATATTTAAAAGTACTCTTATTCTTAGGTTCACCAACTATGATAATTTCATCTCTTATATTTTTCTTTTCTGCACATGATTACTCAGTAGTTTTATAACTAAAAAAAAACCAACCATTATATATAAAAGAGCAGTCTAATTGTCAAAATAGGAAAAATAAATTTAAATCAAGCATGTGAGAGAACAAGCCTGAGTATATGTAATTGGATGTCACATATTCGGGACGAGACATTAACCTAATTTTAAAGGACGTATGAGCCTCTTGATGGACCTCTGCCATTACTTGATTTTCTACCCAAGAGATGTTCTTTTTATCGGCCACCATCTGGCCATCCTGCCCTTATTCGTCTTCGTCACCTGCCGTTACTTCGTCTTCCACGGGGCTTATGCGATACTGGTGCTTTTGATTCTTGCTGAAGTTACCAGTTTCTGCCAGAATGCGTGGACTCTGGCCGCTGCCCGCAGTAGAAATAAATGAGCAATACTAAAATCGACAAGTACAATAAAATTGAAATAGTCCCTGCACACTATTATGTTAGTGCACCAAAAAAGAAAAAAAAATATAATTCAATCCTTTCCATTCCCAAAATATCAACAAAAATGCTAGAAATTGTCATGAAAAAGAGATGCTATCTACACAATGCAAAATAAGTCCTATAGGATACAATGACTAAAATGGAGTTAAAAAACCTTTAAATAAAGAATCTTAAAAGAATATTTAAATTGCACCGGAAACTTCTCTGCTCCTCTCACAACCTGCAAGATCCATATAAAAAAAATAGTAAGTAGAGCATTTAATTAAAGAAAAAGTTGAGAAAAAAAAAATAGAGAGTAGAAGGAGAAGACACAAACTTAATCTCGAGGAAGAGGAGGAGAAAGGGAAAAATTGGAACATTTAAAAGACAACAAGATTTATAGTAGTCAATGAGCAACATAGTTTATAGAATCAAGATTTTACATAAAATCAATTTAAAGGTGTCATAATCGGATCATAGGATCGTAAGATCCTATAAAAAACGTTTAAAATGACAAAATTTATAATTTATAAGTTAATAAAACATAAAAATTATGATACAATTAATAACATATGCAAATTAAACATTGAAAAGTATACTAATTTGATATATGTCATGACATGCAATTATATTGGTCAAGATATAAAGGAAGCATTTTTATTAATAATGTTCAAATTTATGAATCTACATAGTTTTTCTACCAAACAAATTTTAGCACACACATAAGATATTTATATAGTTTTCATAGATTTACACCATTATGATAAGATTCAAATTAGAGACATTACCATTGAGACCGGTACAGAAACACTTTGTTAAATGATTAAAGGTCGGCTATTATAACATGCACTTTGGAAGATTAAACCTCTCAATCAAAAAGTGCTCAATATGCATCAGGATTTCAACTACACCATTGTTCATATTTTGTTTGTGAAGTAAACATGTTACGGACTAGTTGGCTAAGTTAGGTAGTTCAAATCATTATTTTAATTTATTTTTTTATACTATTTCGCTTTCAAGTCGTATCAATCACAAGTTTATTTTTATCTCGGTATTTATCTTAAGAAAAGTACTTGATTTTAATATATACTTTAATAATTTTAAAACTAAATTATTTGATATATAAACTCAAAAGTTTAAGAATTAAAATAAATATGCATAAAAAATTCAATGACTCTAATATAATTAATCAAATTGTAAGTATCAATTATTACTAGCAAATTTTAGGTGTTGTGAGATGATGGTGCTCAGCAGTGGTGATAGTGGCATGTTGTTGCCGGAAGAAATAAAGGAGAAGAAAGAGAAGGAAGAAAGAAAAAGGAAAGAGGAAAAAGAAAAAAAAAAGACAAGAAAAGTAGGAAATAGAAGATAGATTGACTAGGAGAGAGAAAGAGAAGTGACAGAATATTTGAAAATATTTTGGAATATTTGTGGTATAACATGAGTGGTTCCTATATTCTTATGTGTAGCTACTATGAATTATTGGCTTTTGATATCTTTTTTGAAATTAGTGATTGTGATTGTGAAAATACATAGAAAAGAATCTAAAGTTATATTGGTCCAAATTAATATAAGTGATTTCAAGAGTATCTTTAGGAATGACCTGTTAGCTAAACATAATGTTAAGGTGTACTATAGAAATAAATGTGTAATCTTTTTGGGTAGCATTGACTTATCAGAGTGATACAGGTAAAAGAAAAACACCTTGAGGAATATTGGTGTGCAGTACAAGCAATGAAGGTAAGAGAGGTTATCAAGGATACTTTTAACATCTCTGGTAGACACATAATAATGAGAAGAACTTAATAATTGTGTGGTTTAGGAATGTTTGGAAGTATTTAGCGGAAAAATTATTTAGAATATCTTGGAAAAAAATGGAATTGAGATAAAATTGGTACATGGGACTATTCCAGTATCTAAACATTGTATTGGATGGTTCAGTTGTGTTAAAGGAAGTGAATGAGCAATTACAAGAATTATTAGATAAGAAATTTACTAGGTTAAGTGTTCCTCCATAGGAGCACACGTTTGGTTCATAGAGAGGAAAGTTTGGAGTTTGAGGGTGTATATTGCTCATAGAGAGTTGAACAAGATTACTATTAAAAATAAGTATACTTTCCCTAAAATGATGATTTAGTGATTAATTTAAAGGTATAAAGATATTTCATATTATTGATTAAAGATTAAGGAAGTTGTTATATCTAAGGGTAATTTTGGGATGCATTATGAAACACACAAAAAAATTTAGTTGTAATACCCTACTTTTCTGCTCATTTCATATATTTTTGTACTTGATCTTATCGTTTTAAATACTCGTTAATATCCCTTTCAAGTATTAAATAATCGGGGTCATTTTACTCTTTTTAAACATTTTCTAAAACTTTTGGGTAAAAGTAGAATTTTATAGAACTTGAGAGACCGAAGCGTAAATTTTAAAAGTTGGATAAAACTTCCTAACGAAGTTTTGTATCTCAGCATCTCTAAATCCCTTTGTTCCTATCATGAGAAAACAACATTCCAAAGGCTATTTCTTTTCTGAAACCCTTCTGGCAAATCTTCAAATCTTATTACTAGTTTAGAAAATTTCCCCTCGAAATTAAATTGGTGATCCAGAAATACTCGTTGATCATTAATCCAACTTCACAAGTAAATTTTACTTCACGTTTTGTTTGGTTTTCATGTTAAATTTCAAGTTTCTCAAGAAATAAATTTGTTTAATTTTTGTTTTTTATTATTTCATTTTAGTACTAAATATGTTTATAAGCTACCAGAACTTGATTTGTGATTTGAAATGACTTCTTAACTATTATTTTGATGAGATTGCAATGCGGTTTTTGAAAAAGCTTAATCTGGTGATATCATATTTGAAGTTATGAACCTTAATTTTTAGACTTATTTTAATTTCACGAATTTAAGTCAACCCTTACTTCTTGTTCTTGATTATTGTCAAATTTGAGAATTTGGGTGATGCCAAAAAGTGAACCCCTACATTGATTTTTATCATAATGATATAACACTCTCCTGATTTAGGTGATTCAGGGTTAGAGTTTTAGGCCGTCAAAATTCGAATACATCTACGAAATCGATTTTTGAGATAAGTAACGTTTACGCCTTTTTATTGATACCTTGTGCATGGTTGATTTTGCAACCCTAGAATAATTGATATTATGGTAAGTATATTTATTTTGAGTAATGTTTATAAGGTAAGTATGTTTATAATTTATGTGTTCGTTATGTAATGTGTTATTTATTCATTATTGTACTATGTGTTAATGAATTATTATTGTGAAGAGCTCAATGGGTCACTTGAGTGGATTTGGCTATGAGTGAGTGAATGAGGTGATACACTGAATACTCTACTTTGTAAATGTCACAATTAGACCCAGTCTATCGGGAAGATAAGTGATAGACACTCTATTATGTCTTGTCTACTTAGGCGGATAATAGATAAATCTGGATCTAGTGCTAGAAAGACTTTTGTGAACCATGAGCTCCTTGATTGACATTTGCATTTTAATTATTGAAAATGTCTCGTATATTGTTTCCTACATTGATTGTATATGTTTAATCTATAATTGGGCTTAAATATTATTTATTAAGCACTATGTGCTTGCTCCATTATTATTTTTCCCTTTTATTTGCAGTCAAGGACCAATAAGAGACGATAGCAGGTTCTGAGTCGAGTGCTAACCTAGGAGGGGGTTACAGTGCAGACCCTAGTTAATAGAGTTAGAATATTTCTGTTTACTATCTTAGTGTGAGATTTGTTCTTATATTTGGGCCTGTGTGTCTAAGGACTCATTAGAATTGGCTTGTATATCAAATGTTTGGTTGTCATTTTGTTTGTGGTTCAATATTTGTATATAGGTGTGATTTGATTATGCCAATCGTGAATAATTGAGGTTATATTTGTTGTATATACCTCTTGTGGTTTTGTCGTGGATGAATTTGAAGTCTAATGATAGATATTATGTGTTGTTTATTGCTCTTGTACTGTGTCTTGCACGCTTGAAGTGATCCCGAGGTATGGCATGTCATTGTCCTATTTTGGGAGTGCGATATTAAGTGATATCAGAGCATAGGTTATTCAGTCCTGTGTCTAGTATGAAGTTGAACTGTTATTGTTATAAATGCAGTATTGGGAACTTGTACTTGTAAGTAACTCAGGATTTGGGACTAGCCAACCCAGACCGGAAGTTATTGCGATTCCTTGTTCTTAATACTTATGTGGAGAGTGGTTGAAGTGTGTATGTTATTTCATAGTTAGTATTTGAATAAGAATTGACATGTGATACTTACCCTATCTGAAATGTGCAAGAAAATGAAATTTGAATTAAATAGATAGAAATAGGGTGTCATAGCTCAGGAGGGGACACTTGAGCTGGGGACTGGGACCAACAAGGTACAAATTGAGGAGTCTATTGGGAGAGATCAGGGGATAAGAGGACAGACTCAAACTGAGCAACCGATACAACAGCCACAACAGTTACAACAGCCTCAACCGTCATAAATACTTGCGCCAATGATAGATTATGTCACCATTGCGGTGATTGTGGGACAAGCAGTGTATGCAGACATTCATACTACCCCTGTAACTCCTGCACCTCATTCACCGCCGCAAGCAGAAGCTAAAGATGTTGATTATTACTACCGGATAATCGTGAAGATCAATATTTTCACTTTCGAGGGTAAACATAATCCAGATGAAACAGAAAAATGGTTGGGACAAATTGAAAAGAATTTAGATTTGTTGAAGGTACCTGATGAGCACAAAGTCCCGATAGTAAAGCCATATCTGGTTGGAAATGCAAGAAGATAGTGGAAGGGGGTGAGACCTGTACTTGCCCCTATAGGATAGAATTCATGGATAGCTTTTAGAGTGGCATTTCTCTAGCACTTTTATCCATTCACATCTTAGAGTTGAGCAGAGAGACGAGTTCAATTCATTTAGACATACTCTAGGGATGTTAGTAGTGGAATATTCATAGAGATTTCATGTATTGGGAATGCTTGCTCCCGGGATTATAAGGGATAGAGTCGAGAAGCATGATCATTTTAGGAGAGGCTCGCTAAAGAAGAACTGGGAGAAAATAGCAACAGTGGATACAGATACATTTGAAAAGTTGTACAATGCTAGTGCCCATTAGATACGTTTCTGAGACGGCCAGTAGTGGAAGAGAGAGGTAATAGAGGTCTATATGTCCCTTCATAAAGACCAGTTTATAAACCTGCAGCACTTTCAGCTCGTAGTGTATGACTACCACAGCCACCAGTTTCACAGTGTTGTGGTTTCATGCCTCAACCACCACAGGTGAGACCGCAACCACCTTTAGCTATTGTTGGACCATCTCGGGTTATTAACAAGAGGGGGGATAGTATCAGCACCATCTCTATTTCAGGCATGACCTCGTAGAACTCCGGAGTATGGTTATTATCATCGTCATCAAATAAGAAAGTGCAAGTGGAGGTCCGAAGCATGTTTAGCCTGTGACAGTTTTGAGCATAAGATCAGAGACTGCCCTACTTTCAAGCTAGGACTATCACAGCAGTAGATGTCACAGGAAAGGAATGGTAGTGGCACGGGGCCAACTACAGCCCGAGTCAATACTATGACCCAGCAAGAAGCAGATGGTTCGAGTCAGGTCATGACAGGTATGGTGTTAATTAATAATATGCCTTTAACTGCTTTATTTGATAGTGGTTAGGTTAACATTCCTTCATTTCTAGAAAACTTGATAAGAAATTGAACATCAAACTAGATTGGCTTGATAACCCTTATAGAGTAGGTATACCGAGGGATAGAATTCTTGAATTTAGATGGGTATATCCTAGTTGCAGGGTATCATTGGGTAATTATGAATCCGATGCTAACTTAGTGCAACTTAACATGTTGTAGGTATACCGAGGGATAGAATTCTTGAATTTATGAGACAAGATGGGTATATCCTAGTTGCAGGGTATCATTGGGTAATTATGAATCCGATGCTAACTTAGTGCAACTTAACATGTTTGACTTTCACGTAATATTGGGTATGGATTGGTTGTCTCACAATTATGCTCACCTAGACGGTAGGAAAAAGAAATTAGATTTTGTTATCCAAATAAAAAGAAAATTATGCATCAGGGTGGTATCAAGAAACCAGATAGACAACTTATACCATTACTATTAGTATTACAGGCACAAAGGGCACTGAGATAGGGGTGTGAAACATTCTTGGTTTACGTGATCAATACAAAAAAGGAAAGTGCCAAACTAGAAGACATCCCAGTGGTCCGGGAATTTCCAAATGTTTTTCCAAAAGATCTATCAGGATTGCCACTAGAGCGGGAAATAGAGTTTGAGATTAATCTACTATCAGAGACTGCACCAATCTCTAAAACTCCTTATAGAATGACCCCAATAGAGCTTAAGGAGTTGAAGACGCAGTTGCAGGAGTTGACTAGATAAGAAATTCATCAGACTAGTGTATCTCCTTGGGGAGCTCTAGTATTATTCGTGAAGAAGAAAGATGGCGTCTCATGTTGTGTATTGACTACTGGGAACTGAACAAGGTCACTATCGAGAATAAATATCCCTTACCAAGGATCGATGATTTGTTTGATCAGTTGAATGGTGCCAGGATTTTCCAAGATAGATCTGAGATTCAGTTACCATCAGCTGAGGATCAAGGCCGAGAATTTTCCAAAGAGTGCCTTTCGAACTAGATACGGCCACTCTGAGTTTTTGGTGATGCCGTTTGGGCAAACCAATGCACCTGCATCATTCATGGACCTGATGCATATGGTATTCCAACCCTATTTAGACAGATTTGTGATAGTGCTCATTGATAATATTTTGGTCTATGCACCTTTAGAAGAGGAGCACGAAACGCATCTTAGGCCAGTTTTACAGAAGTTAAGGGAGCATAAGTTGTATGTGAAGTTTAGCAAATGTGAATTTTGGTTGACCAAAGTGTAGCTTTTCTTAGGCACATTGTCAGAGTGGAGTTTCAGTGGATCCCAAGAAGATTGAGGCAATTGTTGATTGGCCTAAACAGAAAAATATGATAGAGGTTCGCAATTTCTTGGGTTTAATGGGTTACTACAAGAAGTTTGTGGAAGGATTCTCTTTGATAACTGTGCCATTGACCAGGCTTACCCAAAAGAAGGCCAAGTTTGTATGGGATGCAGATTGTGAGGCTAGTTTTTAGGAGTTGAAGAACATGCTTGTATCAACACCAGTGTTAACCTTGCCATCCGAGATTGGAGGGTATATGATCTACAGTGATGGTTCTAAGAATGATTTGGGTTGTGTGCTGATGCAAAACGTATACCTTGTGACAGTTGAGTCTTATGAATAGAACTACCCTACTCATGATATGAAATTAGCAGCTATTGTATTTGCTTTGAAGATTTGGACACACTATCTTTACATGGAGCAGTGTGAAGTATTTACAGATCATCAAACTGATAGTCTGAAATACTTGTTTACACAGAAGGAACTTAATATGAGGCAACGTAGATGGTTAGAACTGCCACTACTAGAAAAAAGCATTTTAGCATCGGAAATAGCAACGAATTTTTTTGAAAAATCCATTGCTAATCTTATTAGCAACGAATTTTGCAACGAAAAAAATCTGTTGCTAAATATCTGTTGCTAACAAGTTGCAACAGATTTAGCAACAAAATTTATTTACAATTTAGCAATGAAATTTCCCATAGCTAAATAAGCAACAGATTTTGCCATTGCTAAATTGCAACAGAAATTTTGTTGCTAATTTAGTAACGGGAAATTTCATAGTTAAATTGCTAGCTGGAAATTCCGTTTCTAAGTGTCAATTTACAACAGAAAATTATGTTGCTAAGTGCTAATTGAAAGTAATCCATTCCAAATTGGCAACGAAAAATCGGTTGCAAATCCCAAATTTTTTTTAAAAAAACCTAAAAAATTAAAAAAGCTATAAATCTGCCAACAACCAATCACTATCATTAAAAACCAACAAATACCAATCAAAATCACAACAAATTTTCATTTCAAACTAACAAATTCCAATCAAATAATAATATTAGTAATTAACTCCATTCATTAATTTCAATTCAAATACGAACTAAACGTATAATAATTCAACAAACATGTATCCAAAAAAGAATAAAACACTACTAGAATTTAAAATCTAAATCACTCACTCATCCTCCTCATCATTGTCACTACTTTCATTGTCATCCTCAGATGCACAACTCCACCCTCTTCATTAATACTATGATGTGTAGTACCAAATTCGGGTGGTGGACCAAATGGTGACAAGTAAAAGACTGGCGTTGAGCCAAATTGAGCATATGTAGGATTGGACTATGATGAAGTCGTTCTTCTCTCAATAGCTTCTAGTCTACTTTGGACTCATTCATTTTCAGCTAATTTTTGCTGAAAAACTTGAATTATCTTCTGAAGCTGCTCTGGTGTTTTCTTGAGGGTCTCATTTACTTGCAACTGAGATATCCTCCCATTTTCTCTCCCAATTGACCCCAGATGTGGAAATGGAGTTGCCTCTAACCAAGTTGGATTCCCTTGGTAGTCCATAAACTCGTCCTTTCTTCAGCCCACCACCAACTTCTTTTATTCATTCATCCATTTCAGATGGTGGGGGTAATGATGTCTCTCTTTCAGCTTGTGAACTGTTATAAGCAGACAGTATAGCATTCCACTTTATAGTAAATTTGTCCTGCCAATCACATAATAGTTATATTTCATTTTAGGAGTAATTATATCTCTTTTTAATTTAAATTTTGAGATTTTAATATACATGTTTATTGTTTGGAAAAAATAATTTTATATCACAACTAAAAATAATTAGAAAAGGTAGTTCAAAAAATGTAGAAAATAGAGAGGGAAAAAAATGATGCATACTTTGTTGAAAGGAAAAACTAACGACTAGGTAGAAGGGGCCTAGAGATTGGGACTTGGAATTGGTAAGATTAGAGGAGTAATACAAACACCATAACCCAACATGAAATACTACGAAACAAACTGGGGTTAAAATTGGATTAAAAGAGTATGATCTTTTTTGTAAAATTGTTGGCAGAGTATTCCCTAAATTTAGACCCTTCCCCTAGTTCAAAACCAATCAAAATAAACATTCATGACCTAACAAGAGTTGACTTAAAAATTTAATATTCATAAATTTCATCCCAAATAAGCTTTACTATCACTAAAAATGAATAAAAAAAATTGGACAAAAGTTCATTAACAATAAATAAAAAAGAATCAATGAAATAAGATTAATAAACAAGCATAAATGAGAAAACTTCAACTTGGCTCGGCAAGGGTCCATATAAATAATCAATCATGACCCGACAAGGGTCGATACAAAAAATGCACAGCTAAAAAATATCTAATAATATGCATGTTTACTATTTGGAAAAAATAATTTTATATCACAACTAAAAATAATTAGAAAAAGATAATTAAAAAATGTAGAAAATAGAGAGGGGAAAAAAGGATGGCATACCTTGTCAATTTGGTATGCAATCAGAAAGAAAGACAAAGGGGGAGGTAGAAGGGGCTTAGAGATTGGGACTTGGAATTGGTAAGATTAGAGGAGTGATACAAATACCCTAAAACATGAAATAGTGCAAAACAAAGTGGGGTTAAAATTGGATTAAAAGAGTATGATCTTTTTTGTAAAATTTTTGGTAGAGTATTCCCTAAATTTAGACCATAGTTCAAAACCAATCAAATAAACATTTCTACACATGACAAGAGTTGACTTAAAAGTTTAATATTCATAAATTTCATCCCAAGTAAGCTTTACTATCACTAAAAATGAATAAAACAAATTGAATGAAAGTTGATTAATAATAAATAAAAAAGAATCAATGAAATAAGATTAATAAATAGGCATAAATGAGAAAAGTTCAACTTGACCCGACAAGGGTCGATACAAATAATCAATCATGACCTGACAAAGATGGATACAAAAGATGCAGAATTAACAAATATCTAATAATATGCTTGTTTACTGTTTAGAAAAAATATTAGCTATATATGACAAACTAAAAATAATTAGGAAAGGTTGTTGGAAGTAAGGAAATACATATTGCAAAATCACACATACCTTGCCCTACTGGTAATGTTGCTTAGGTTTAATGCCATTATTGGAAATCAAGCCTGAAAGTGAAGGGAAAAAATGAAGATGAAAATAAAGGTATGCATATAAGAAATTAAAAAAATAAGGTACATAGAGATAAAAGAACCACCCACTTAACCTAGAAATATGTATATAACTCTCTAGCAAATTTGAAAAAAAAAAAATGAAAATCTTTGCTGCCTCAATCCAAAAATATTTCCTCTACTAGTATTTTAAAAATAATGATCTCCTTAATCTACTTCTTTAATCCAGCACAAAGAAATAAAAGAGAGGTCAAGGTTACTTGCTTTGTGGCTAAGGAATAGTTTAACGAAGATAAAACCACAATTCTTATAATATGAAACAAGTGGAAATCCAAAAAAGGAAAAATAAAAGAAAGATTGTTTTCAATAATAAAAGTAGCAAAATTCTGAAGTTGCCAACAAGTTCAACAATTAAACATAGAAATTATGTGAATTCAACCTTGTCCTCAAATCATTTCAAGTTCTAGAATTTCAATTATGTGAAAAAGTCAAATACAACATAAATTGCACAAAATCTAAAATAATATGATTTTGAACAATAGCTTAATTGATATGTCACTTGTTTTGTACCTAAAATCCAACTTTATTATAACTCGTCTTATTAATCTTTTAAGTTTTATATGTGCTACTATTACAATTAATAGTCTCAAGTTGCACATTACAAAGTTAATATCTTGTGAGGTCAGATTGGAATATGTGAAATAATAATAATGTTTTCTACATCCAAAATTGCACAAATACAGTTAATGCTTATCTCATTCACAATACCATACTGGAAATCGGAAAACTTTGATTTGGATCCGATCTATAACATAGTGTCATGGACTCTTTGGTACATGTTGAGTCATATCATCCACTTAAATAATATATAATGATATTGGATGATATATGAGTAGCTCAACATGGACTAAGGGGTCTATGGTACTATGCCATCGATTGGGTCCATGTAAAATTTTTTCAAAACCTAGGCCCCAGGCATGATGAGAACTTAGAGTTGATAATTTGAATAAGATTGACCAAAACTCCAACAAATATGTAAACTGATTAGTTCATGCCTTGCCTCAAAGTTTGATTTCAGTAGATACTCTATAATACTACCTAGATTAGAAGTATACACTTCATTAGGTAAAGGTCTTATCAATCCTCAAGTCATGTAGTTTTTCAAGACTAATTGTTTTTTCTTTTTTCCCCTTGAACTAAACTTTTAATAGTAGTTCTAGATCTAGATTACCAGTATCTTAGTTATTCTTTAATCTACACTCTTAAGTGAACCTATTAAGCATTAAAATTAGATGAAAAAACCATTTCCACATTTCTTACTATTGCAATTTAAAAATACAGAACATATTCAAGAATCACTACAACCAAACAATAGTATCTTACTTTTCCAAGTATTAAGATTACTGAAACTAAATAAGTATTAGACCCATAGCCATAGCATGTCAAGTACCACATTACATACTTTGATCAAATTATACAATACACATAAAGACAAAAGCAAAAAGATTTCTTAAAATTTTACTTATGTTGAGTGAAGTGGGGGACAATCGGATAGAATAAATGTAATGAAATACTCCCTAGTGATAATTTGATTTTGTGATCATAAATTCCAATGCAACTCAAAATTAAAATCAATTGAAATATTAACCCAAATCAACCAACATTTTCTCTTTTTCCACTCAAAACCACAGCCCCTAGAAAATTATACTTCTACTCAGTAGTATGTCTAAAATTAAATACCACCACAAAATAGAAAAAAGAAAAGAAAAACACTTTGAGAAAATAAAGAAGTCAGAATAAATGAGACACTTCCAAATAATACTCTAGGTTATAGTTACTAGATTCATGATAATCTTTAGTATGCAGTACAAATACAGGTATGCAGTACGTCACATTGCTACAAAATTTAGTACACCGGGAGTAGGTTTAGTTAGTATGTTCTTTTGGTACGTGGAATGCTTAATTATTTTAATTAGTGCACTCTAATGTAACATTTTCAAGAAAATAGAATCCCAAACAAATTTATATAAACTTATTGAAATTAGATGAAAAAACCATTTTCACATTTCTTACTACTGAAATTTAAAAATAGTTAAAGAACATATTCAAGAATCACTACAACCAAATAATAATATCTTACATTTCAAGTAGTAAGATTACTGAAAGATTCACATTTCCATTCACATTCAACAGGAAACTAAAGAAGTATTAGACCCATAGCCATAGCATGTCAAGAACCACATTACGTATTTTGATCAAATTAAACATTTGACATAAAGACAAAAGCAAAAAGATTTCTTAAAATTTTACTTATGTTGAGTGAAGTGGGGGACAATCTGATGAAATAAATGTGATGAAATACTCCCTAGTGATAATCTGATTTTACGATCATAAATTCCAATGCAATCCCTCAAAATTAAAATCAACTGAAATATTAACCCAAATCAACCAACATTTTCTCTTCTTCCACTCAAAACCATAGCCCCAAGAAAATTATACTACTACTCAGTAGTATGTCTAAAATTAAATACCACCAAAAACAAAAAAGAAAAAAAAGAAAGAAAAACACTTTGAGAAAATAAAGAAGTCAGAATCAATGAAATAGTTCCAAAGAATAATGTAGATTATAGTTACTAGATTCACGATAATCTTCAATATGCGGTTGAAATACATGTATGCAATACGTCACATTACTAAAAATGTAGTACACCGGGAGCAGACTTAGTTGGTACGTTCTTTTGGTATGTGGTATGCTTAATTAGTTTAGTTGGCGCACTCTAATGTAACATTTTCAATAAAGATAGAAACCCAAACAAATTTATAAAAGCTTATTAAAATTTATTAGAATATTATTGTAATTAGTATGAACAAAAGGATTAATCTAATTAATTAACTCCATGTCAAATTTAATTAATATGAAACTATTCTGTAATTGGTATACTTGACATTAATTTTGTTAATTTGTGGGATGAATAAGTGGTCGGTGATAATTAGAATAATTTTGGCAGAATAAACTAAAATAGGTAATTTAATTAATTATATGTGTAATTAAAAGTCAACTTTTAAAGAACTTAAAGTTACAAATGGGCCAAACGATAATATTTAAATAAAATGAACCAAATTAATATTAGAGATGACAAAATTACAAAAAAGTATAAATTTAATTAGTCAATCTTTCACGAATTAAGCTTAAAAGCTGTTCGCTAGATTTAGTGAATCAGTACGTGTACCATAGTGTTCCCAATAGTAAAAGTATTGCGAATCAGAACGCGTGAATTAGTACGTGATACGTAGGTTACCTAGTGAATTTGTTAATTATGCTCTAGATTACAATCAACTATTAAGGAAAAAAAAAGCAAAAACTGAAAATCCTCAGGACGTGTAAAACTCCATCTTTAGTGTAGTATAGCTCACAAATTAACAAAAATTAAGGAATCAATTTTAATAGTAGTACTACGAACAAATAATTAACTCGAATTTCATGATAGCTGCACAGATCTATATTAACTAACTATAGATTAACTGATGCCACCAACAAATTAACATATAACTACTATTGTAATGTTTAACCAAGTACTTGCTTCATTTACAATAAATAAATAAATAATAAAACAAAATTAAATATAAAATAAAAAATTACCTATTGATTTTCCCTCTGTAGAATAGATAACTACAACAAATTAAGGTTTCTCTCATTTATTTTTTCCTCTGTAGAAACAAAGAGGGGAGGGACAAAAATTTAATGGAAAAAAAGGAAAAAATTGCAATTAATGACATAGCAGTAGTTTACCTAGGAAATAAATATATACCCTTTATACAAGGACATCTCAAATCAGGTTATTGGAACAACACATTCAGAGAATTTGTGGGGGTAAGGATTTAAGGAAGGAGAGGAGGATTTGATGGAAAATAGCACCTCCTCTGTATAAAAGAAAGGGGACGATTTGCGAAGCTTTTATTTGGCAAGATTAGAGACAAGATTAAGAGGAAGTACCTTGTATGTGGCTTATGTGGCGGGTTGATATGAAGATGTGGTGATGGCGGTTCCTCCTCTTTGCTAATCGATCAATCGTTCAGCTCTAAGAGGGAAAGAAACGGGAAAGAAAGGAGAGTAGGGAAGATCGAGGGAAGTAGAGAAAAGAGGGGAAGGAGAGATTGAAGGGGCAGGGAAAAGAAATGCAATTTTTGTTGCTCATAGAGAAAATAGGCTTATGAGAGAGTACTACGCAATTATCTTTTTTGATTAATATGCCAATTTGTTTTTAAAGAAACGATAACAACGGGTATTTTTGTTGTTACTAGTCCACCAACAAAATCAAAACAATAATTTTTCCACAAATTGAAATATCTATTGGAAATATGTTTTTTTTTCTAAATATTTGCAATGGAAGTTCTATTGCAATTGTTTTGAAACTATTTTTTTTGTCTTTTATAAAAAATTCATTGCTATTCTATTGCAAATTGCAACGGATTATTTTCCGTTGCTAATTTCCGTTACTAATTGGCATTTTTCTAGTAGTGTACTCAAAGACTATGACTTGAAGATCAAGTTATCACCCAGGGAAAGCTAACAGGATAGCAGATGCATTGAGCAGGAAATCTTTAAAGGTCATATCTAACATGTTAATAAGGTAAATGAAGGAACTTAATTTGGAGATTGTGGAGTCCACAGCCAATGTTTTAGTAGCACTTGTGGTGTAACTAACCTTGATAGACAAGATTAAACAAGCTCAAGTGACAAATCCAGAGTTATTGAAGATCAGGAACAAGGTAGAAAGTGGTGATCCGGGAAAATTATGAATCGATGACGGCATTATTTTTATGCAAGGACGACTTTGTGGTGCAAACGAAGATTTGAAGAAAGAGGTCATGGCTGAAACTCATAGTTCTAGATTTTCTATTCATCCTGGCAGCACCAAAATATATAAGGATCTGAGGTAACAACATTTCTAGTGGAACAACATGAAAAGAGAGATTGCTGAATTTGTGTCCAAGTGTTTGGTTTGTCAACAGGTAAGGCTGAGCAGCAAAAGCTTAGTGGTTTACTAAGCCTGTTGCCTATTCTAGAGTGAAAATGAGAGCATATCACGATGGATTTCACTAGTGGGTTTCCCAGGACCAGATTGGGACATGATTGCATTTGGGTTATTGTAGTCAGAATAACCAAATATGCTCATTTCTTACCCTTGAAAACTTCTACTCCTATGGACAGGTTAGTGTGGATCTATATAGAGAATATTGTGAAGTTATATGGTGTAATTGTTAGCATTATTTCATATCGGGATCCAAGATTCACTTCTAGGTTTTGGATAGCCTACCAGCAAGCCATGGATACAGAAGTGGTTTTGAGTTTGTGTTTCATCCTCAGACTGACGGACAATCAGAAAGGACAATTCAGACCTTAAAAGATATATTGAGGGAGTGTGCTATTGATTTTAAGGGTAACAACATTTGGGATGAGCATTTGATGTTGATGGAGTTCTCCTACAATAACAGTTATGACAACAGCATTGGTATGGCTCCATATGAAGCTTTGTACAAAAGAAAATGTCGATTACCCTTCTATTAGGACGAAGTCGAGGAAAGAAGACTAACAGGTTGAGAATTGATTCAAATTACAGTGGAAAAGATAGCCCTTATTCGAGATTAACTCGAGGCAGCTCAAGATAGGCAAAAGAGTTAGGTAGATATGAAAAGAAGACCATTGGAGTTTCAGGTTAGAAATAAGGTATATTTAAGGGTTTCTCTGACTAGAGGGGTTACAAGATTTGGTAAGAGTAGGAAACTAAGTCCAAGATTTGTGAGACCCATCGAGATACTGAAAAGAGTTGGAAACCTGGCATACTAGTTGGCTTTACCACCGGAGTTAGCTCGAGTGCATAATGTATTTCATATTTCACAGCTTTGAAAATACCTATCCGATCATGTGATTGAATATCAACCTCTCAGCGATAAGGAAGAATTGGTTTATGAAGAGGTACCTGTTCGCATTATTGATACTAAGGAACAAGTCCTTCGACATTGGTCTATTCCATTTGTTAAGGTTCAGTGGTCTAATCATTAAGAAAGGGAGGCTACTTGGGAATCTAAATCTGACATGCGAAACAAGTACCCTTACTTGTTTGTCTTATAGGTAAGTTAAGTTTCAAGGGCGAAACTTGTCTTAAGAAGGGAAGAGTGTAATGCCCGATTTTTCTAATCATTTAATATATTTTTGTACTTAATCTTATCCCTTTAAATACTCTTTAATATCCCTCTCAAGTATTAAATAATCATTTTACCATTTTTAAACATATTTTAAAGTTTTGGAGTAAAAGTATAGTTTTACACAACTTGAGAGACCGAAGCGTAGATTTTAAAAGTTGGATAAAACTTCCTAACGAAGTTTTATATCTGAGCAACTCTAAATCACTTTGTTCCTATCCTGAGCAAACAACATTCCAGAGGCTATTTCTTTTCCAACAAACCTTTTGCCAAATCTTCAAATCCTATTACTACTTTAGAAAATTTCCCCTCCAAATTAAATTGGTGATTTAGGAATACTCGTAGACTTTTAATCCAACTTCACAAGTAAGTTTAAATTCACGTTTTGCATAGTTTTTATGTTAAATTTCAAGTTCCTCAAGAAATTAATTTGTTTAATTTTTGTTTTTTGTGATTTGATTTTATTTCCAAATATGTTTATAAGCTACCAGAACTTGATTTGTGATTTGAAATAACTTTTTAACTATTATTTTGATGAGAAAAATGAGGATTTTGACAATTCTTAAACTGGTGATATATTTGAAGTTATGAACCCTAATTTTTTGATTTTATCTTATTTTTATGAATTTGAGTCAACCCTTATTTATTGTGCTCGATTATTGCCAGATTTGAGAATTTGGGTGATGCCCAAAAGTGAACCCCTACCTCGAGTTTTATCCTAATAGTATAACACTTTCCTGGTTTAGGTGATTCGGGGTTAGAGTTTATCAGATTGTCGAAATTCAGATACGTCTACGAAATTGATTTTCAAGGTAAGTAACGTTTATTGGACCCCAGTTATGATAATCATATTTTGATGATGTTCAAATCGTACTAATGGCTTGAAAACAAGTATGCAGAAAAACAGGAATGCCCGGCCTAAAATGATCATCAGAACACAATCAAGAAAAACGACCAAAAGTTGAACAACACTTTACAGACGATGAAGAACGTCCGAAAGAAACTAACTTGGACTCAAGAGAGTGTCCGAAACATGATCAAAAGCTGTAGGACACATATGACTGTCCGAACCAGAAGTTGAGGGATAGGACGCATATGACCGTCCGAACCATAAGCTTTTGGACGCACATAACCGTCCGAACCAGAAGCTGAGGGATAGGACGCATATGACCATTTGAACCATAAGCTGTAGGACGTACATGACCGTCCGAACCAAAAGCTGTGGGATAGGATGCATATGATCGTCCGAACCATAAGCTATAGGATGCACATGACCGTCCGAACCAAATTAGTGTTAGCTGTAGGATCACAAGACCGTTTGAAGAAAAAAGCTTAAAATGAAGAAGTTTCTGTCTAGCTGTAGGACGCATGCGACCATCCGAAGCACTGTTCATAAAGTTGTAGGACGCATGATCGGACGTCCGAACCTCCGTCCGAACTCCGAATGGCTAGTTTTTAACAGCTAATTTTTTGACCATTGGAACTCAAATTTCAGCACATCTTTTATCTATAAATAACCTAAGGACATCCAAATGATGTGTGGAACTACTACATTCAATACAAACACTTGTAAGAGCTATTTTGGGAGAAATGGGCTAAAATATTATGGGTTGTATTGGTTTGGGTAGTATAGTTTTCTTGGCTCAACTAGAGGAAATTAGTGTGAGCAAGAGTAGACTAGTGAGTGATCTTCATGTGTAAGAGTGGAGGGATAACAGTGTACAAAAGTGAGGTTGTAGTGTAAAACTCTTTGGCTCAACTAGAGGAACTTAGTTGGTGCAAGGGTGAGCCTACTTTGTGTACTCCAAGAAGGTTATTGCCTCACCTTCTTTGAAGAGGTACTACTAGTGGATGTACTCCAAGCTTGAGAAGTTTGGGAGTTTGGTTTGATATTCTTTATCTCAACCTCTTAGTTCTTCTTTAAGATTTTATTGTTAAATATTTATCTTTGATCGTTTGTGCTTAAGTATTCATTTGTTGCACAAAGTTTGCATTTTCATTAAGCACTTCAAAAGGTTTATTTTTTGAGACAACCTAATTCACCCCCCCTCTTAGGTTACTTTTGGGCCAACAACGTTTTTGTTTTTTTATCGATACCTTGTATATGGTTGGTTTTGCAACCCTAAAATAATTGATATTAAGGTAAGTATATTTATTTCGAGTAATGTTTATAAGGTACGTATGTTTATAATTTATGTGTTCGTTATGTAATATGTTATTTGTTCATTATTGCACTATGTGTAAATGATTGATTATTATGAAGATTTCAATAGGTCACTTGAGTGGATTTGGCTATGAGTGAGTGAATGATAATGATATACTCAATACTCTGCTTTGTAAATGTTATACCCAGTCTATCGAAAAAACAAGTGATAGACAACTCCGTTGTGCCTTGTCTTCTCGGGTAGATAATAGGTAAACCTAGATCCAGTGTTGGGAAGACTTTTGTCAACCATGAGCTCCTTGATTGACATTTGCATTTTAATTATTGAAAATGTCTCCTATTTTTTCCTGCATTGATTAAATACGTGTTATCTACAATTGGATTTAAATATTATTTACTAAGCACTCTGTGCTTACTCCATTATTGTATGTGCTTATTCCATTATTGTTTTCCCTTTTGTTTGTAGTCAAGGACCAATAGGAGACGATAACAGGTTCTAAGTCGAGTGCTGACCTAGGCTTATACACATCTAGATGTGTATAAGAGACAGAGACCTTTTTCTATTTACCATCTTAGTGTGAGGTTCATTCTTATGTTTGGGCCTGTGTGTCTAAGGACTCGTTAGAATTGCCTTGCATATCAAATGTCCAGTTGTATTCATTTCGTTTGTGGTTCAATATTTGTATATAGGTGTGATTTGGTTATGCTGTGAATGATTGAGGTTATTTTTGTTGTATATCCTCTTGTGGTTTTGTCCTGGATGAATTTGAAGTCTGATGACAAATAATATGGATTGTTTATTGCTTTTGTACTGTGTCTTGCACACTTAGAGTGATCCCGAGGTGTGGCGTGTCATTGTCCCGTTTTAGGAGCATGACATTTGTAATATCATATGGTTTGACCAATACTCATACAAGATTTATGGATTAGTTCTAGACCTCAATTGGATAGATTGTGGTAGTGTTTATTCAATATTTTGATTTACTTTCTCAGTATAGAAACTCATGAGAAATATTTTAGAGGAATTTTTGGTATTTTAAAGGAAATTTATATAAAAGTAATTTTTATAAGACATGTTATTTATATAAGGAGTTGTGGATCCTACAAATTGAAGACAAAGTGGACTGGCCAAAGTTTACAAATGATACTGAAGTAATAAATCTTTCAAATTAGTTGGTTACTGTCACAAGATCAATAATGGGTTTTCAATTATTGTAACACTATGAGAAGGGTTGATATAAAAGAATGTATAATTGGTGTGATCTTTAGAACAAGGAAAGAACTTTCAATATTTGAAAGCTAAGTTGATAGCGTTACCTATTTTTGACCCTACTACTTGGAATTTGAGAGTTTGTAATGTTAAAGATGAGTCTAAGAATGGATTAGATAGTGTGTTGATGTATGCGATAATGTAATTGTTTACCATTAAGTCTACTAGAATCCCATGAGAAGAATAAACTTACACATGATTTGAAATTAGCGTGGGGTTCGACTTGAAGTTTTGCAAATATTATTTTTATATGATGGACAACGTGAGATGTTCACGGATCAAAAAAGTTTTAAGTATTTATTCATTCAAAGAGAGTTGAATATGAGACAAAGGGGATTGATAGAATTACTATAAGATTACGATTTGACAATAAGTACCACCATGGTAAACCAAAAAGGATGGCTGACACTTAAGAGTCATAAAACTGAGACTGGAAAGACTACAATATTGGAAGAACAAAAGGATAACTTAGGAATGGAAATGATAGGATCAACGAATCACTTATTGGACACTTTGATTGTACAACATACTTTAGTTGAGAGGATTGAAAAAGTTCAAGGAACTAAAGGAAAGTTTGATGCCCAACTTTAATGTAAGGTGTAAAGGTATTTTATGGATACGTAGTAAACTATATACCTAAAAATAAGCACTTAATGAATGAGATTATGAAGGAGGCAAAGATGTATTGAGATTTTAAGAGAAATCTTTGGTGTAAACGGAATGAAGAAATCAATTGCTGAACATGTGACCAAGTACTTCAATGTCAACGAGTTGAGGCTAAATATCAAAGAACAACAAGTTTGCTTAGACCTTTAAAATTTCACAATAGAAGTAGAAACGTATTATGATGGATTTTTGAATTATGGATTGGTAGCGATATTATTTGGATCACTGAAGGATCATTGGACTAAGTCAACACACTTTAAATCCGTGCATAAAGGGACAACATGGAAAAATTAGTAGACTTATATATGGGTAAGTTATAAGGTTGAATGGACTCCTATGAGTATAATGTTGGATCGAAACCGTCATTTTACTTCTTGTTTTGGTTTTGGTACTAAAAGGTTATGATAATGGATTTGGGACGTAATACTAGCTATCCTCAAATAGCTTGTAGAAGACCATCCAAACACTAGAAGATATGTTACGAGTTTATGTATTAGATTTTGGAGGAAATTATGATCGACTATTAAAACTAATAGAGTTACTAAGTGGTATTGAAATAACTTCATTTGAAGATTTATACGAATACCAGAGTAGATTTCCCCTATATTAGAGTTGAGTCGGTGAAAAAAATTATTTCTAAATTTGATTTAGTGACAAAGAAATTGGAAAAGATAAAAGTTATTTGGGTTATGCTCTTGACAGGTAAGGTCATTCGAGATATCGGAATGGATTGAAATTGAAAATAAGTGTATTAGTTAAGTATCGACACCTAATTTATCAAAGTGCATAATGTATTTCAAGTATCACAACTATAAAAGTATGTACCTAACTTGTGTAATATGATCAAGTCCTAATCATTGAAAGTTAGAGGAAATTCTTATGAAAGGATCATTAATAAAGATTGTAAATCACAAGGACAAAAAGTTTCAAAAAAGATAGATTTCATATGTAGAGTTTCAATAAACTAGTCATAGTGTAGGAGAATGCAATATGGAAATAAGAAAAAGATATATGGACGAGAAACATTCTCCTTTTGATTAAGGTGTTCAAGTTTTATGGGCAAAACTTTTTATAAGGAAGGTAGAATATAAATCCCTATTTAAAAAAAAAATAAATACATATTATTAGTATAAGATAATAATAATTTAATTTAACAATTGTATGTGAAATTGAGTTTTTTGTGTTGGTACTTTTTTGTAAAAACTAAATTTTATCTAGTTAAGAATCCTATTTGTTTTATGGTAATTTCCTTGGACTAACTTGTTGCCTAAATACATTTTGATTTTGGAAAACAAGTCTTTTGCCAATTAATTGGTAATTTTCGTAATTAAAAATTGTGCTAAATTTCAGCAACCTCTAATTACCAAATATATATAGGAATTGTAGGAATTTTAGGTAACTTTTAGTAATTTGAAGTTGGGAACTTTTGGAAGTTAAAATATGTATAAATAGAAGATTTCGTAGGGTTATATCATTATTTGAGTAGTTGAAAATTTCGAACTTTGGAGAGAGAAGTTTTCGTGCACACTAGGAGTCCGTCGTGTACAAATTTGGTATAATTTTTCAACCAAAATTTTTGATTATTCCATTTTCTTTGTATGTGTTTTTCATATATAAAATATCATGCTTAAACTTGTATTTTTCAATTAATTATTATGCAGGTTAATAACATTTTGCCCCCTGAACTAGGTAAGTAATTATACTTTGCCCCCCTAAACTAAAAAAGTTACACTTTGCTCTCCAATCACAAGCTGATTCATCCTTTAAAAATTTTATAATATCAAGTTAAATGATTGAAATGCCATATTTTGATTTTTCATGTATTTAATTTTGATGTTCAATACGTATCAAAGAATTAGGAAAAAATAAAATATAATAACACACTAATATTATAATAAAAATTATTATTATAACAAAATATAATAACAACATAATTAGGGAGTGAAAATGTGATAAAATGTTGAATTATATTATATTTGACATTATAATTTGCACAGGTTCATCCAAATATTAAAATTATAAAATACTAACAGACATAAAAAAATCACAAATTTTATAAAAAATATATTGTCAAATAATATCTTTAAAGAACAATTTTTAATGAAAATTAACACATTAAGAATTGTTCTACCATTATAATTAAACATTCAAATTTTAAATAATATAGAATAATTATAATGCTGTCTCTTATACACATCTAGATGTGTATCAAGATTTATATTCATATGGATTATATTAAAATATTATATATTTTATTTTTCATTATATCTTTTTATATAATTAGCACATCATTATCAAAATTTAAATACAAAAATCAAAATATGATGCTAAGGGTATTTAAGTCATTTAACTTGATATTATAAAATTTTTAAAAGATGAAATATGTGATTGGGGACAAAGTGTAATTTTTTTAGTTTAGGGAGACAAAGTGTAATTACTTACCTAATTCAAGGGGGTAAAGTGTTATTAATCCTTATTATTCGATAGACTGAACTTGACAAATTTAATTTCCTGTTAAGAGTTGAGATTTAATTCAAAGTATAAGAATTAATTTGCGCATTTGATTTAAAAAATTATTTATTTATTTTGAAAAGTTAAAATCAGAATTTTCGTAAAAAAAAAAAAAAAAGAACCACTGTTGTTGTTGCTGGCTACTCCGCTGTTGCTAGTTGTTCCTACTGCTGCTTGGTGCTACCAGTAACAGCTGTGAGGTGGTGATGATCAGCAGTGGTGGTGGCGCGTGCTGTTGTTGGAAGAAATAAGGGAGAAGAAAGATTCAAGGAAGAAAGAAAGAGGAAAAAGGAAAGAGGAAGAGATAAAAGACAAGAAAAGTAGGAGAGAAGATGGGTTGACTAGGAGAGCGAAAAAGAGAAGTGATAGGTTGTTTTGGCATAAAGTTTAAAAGATTTAGATTAATTACATTATAGGTCCCTTTGGCTCCTAACAATTGTTAGTTTAGGATAAATTGCATGGTAAGTCTTTTAGGTTTCTGAGATTTAGTTTTTGGACTGAAAGCTTGAATACTTATTGTATAAGTAATTAAAAGATAATAAAGAACTATTTTATAATAACTTATTAAATACTTTTATAGTATTAGTAATATATTTTAACTATTATACTTTTATATAATTAAGAAGAATATATAATTTAGTATGGAGATGATTAAATCTAGATTGGAAACTAAATAATATTACTGAAGGCATAATAGTCTATATACGAATTGGTTTATTTTGAAATTGAGTTTAGTTAATATCGAATAGTTTTATTTATGAAAGTAGTCTAGGTTCCTTGCTACGATTTTTATGTTACTTCAAGATAAGTGGTTATTGCCCCTTTGTAATTTTGAAAATATTTTGTTTAAATATTTTTTTTACAACATAATATTTTAGTTATTAAAGTTAGACCTTACATGGATATTTGAATTGTTTTAAATTATGAATTTATATAAGTGGCATTGTTTTGAACTTTGTATGGTTATTTTGCGTATGTGTTTGGAATATTTACTCGGTAATTAATAATGGACTAAAACTCTTAAAATAATCATGAATAGTCAGTAGGAACTATAGTTCTACACTTTTTGAACTGTAAGATAAGATAAATTCTGGCCTTTGAACTCCGAATTTCTCTTAAGATAGTTTTTGCGAGACTCCTTAACAACCTTTTCTAATAGGGTCTCTTAACATTAGGTTGAGTATTCAGTAAGCCGTTGATAGCGTGTTTGTTTTATGAGCCTATAATGAACCATGATAAGAACTTTGAATTCCAATTATGAATTTGACTCCGACTTTTCTGATCTTTGAATTTATGAACTCTGATTATGAATTCTAATTATGATATTTTGATTCTAAATTCGATTTTGAACTTTTGGTCTTTGTGATTTTTTTTTTGTTTTTTTGTAAATTTTTGATATAATGTCACTTTTGCTAAAAGTATGTATGTTTCATTTTTTTGAAACGATATTTTGAATGGAAAGTTTTGTCATTATGTGAAATGAGATTTTTCTTTGATTTCGGATGAAAGCCTTTTGAAATACTTGTGTAATAAAAACTCTGTGAAATATGTATGTGTGTGTAATTTGTTTGGTCCAACAAAGCCGGTGTTAGTTGCTTGCTGAGAGACTTGTCGCTCATTCTATTATAATATGTTGGGTTAAAGACATTAAATCCCTTTAAAGTTTGGGCTGTTTTGTACTAAACCCCATAATATTATTTTTTCTCACTTTGCCCCTTCCATCAGCAATTTGACTATTAAAAAGTCAAAAAATATATTTTTACCCCCGACACTATAAGAATATATAAAATTAACCCGGTCTTAAAATTTATTATATTTGTCATTTTAGTCCCTAATTCAAGTTTTGTATCAATCAACCTACTTTAATTATTAATCAATATAAAAATATTGTTAAAAAAACTAAAAATATAATGATGTCCACCAACACCAGTGATTCTTTAAAAATATTTGTGAAAAAAATTTAAATATAAAAATTTCCTAACACTCCCGAAATTTTTCGGTCTTTTTATTATATTTTATTTTCATGTAAAAACAAAATTTTAAATATACGAGACTTATAATCATCTATTAAAGTTATAATAGGCTATTTTCATTTTGGTTTTCTTTATATTTATTTAAAATGATTTTCTTTATACTTTTTTCTAGATTAATATAATTTAACAGATACCTAAATTATACGAAGGAACTTATGATATAAATAAAAACATAAATTAAAATAACTTAGATGAAATATCTTTAATAATTCATCAGAAATTTTAAAATTAATTATTTCATCGTGTTTTTAAATTTGAAATATTAAAGAAACTATAATTCGAGAATGTATTTAATATTAGTAATTAATGATTAGCCTATATATACCCTTAAATAATGATTTGATAAAATTAGTGAATTAATTATACACATCTGTATTAAATGCTACAAAATATACTTAAAGAGGGGAAAATGAAATTTTACTTAAACCTTAAGGGGGTTTACCGCAATTGATCTTTAGGGATAAATTTGTCTTTTTGAAAAAAATTAATAACAGAGTTACATTTAACTGTTAGTCAAAAAGGCAAAGTGAGAAAAAATAGCGTTAGAGGATTTAGTACAAAATATCCCAAACCTTAAGAGGGTTTAATGTATTTAACCCTAATATGTTGCAGAATTAGAGATTGTACGAGATCGATCACATATATGAAGAATTGGTACATACTAACAGTTAAACTTCCGATTTCTAAGGAAAGTTAATATTATTAGCAGATTATTAAGAGTTAGAGAAATATTAAAATATGTTGGTTTCCGTTTTGTGTTGCCTTGGGACCATTCCATGATTTCGTTGGTGCATATATTTGATTAGCCACATATTCAAGTCAATTGATGACTATTTGTTATGGATTGTTTAGCAATTTAGTGAAGTTTATTGATTATGCTTCATTTTGTTGCCTTGTGCCTTTGAGAGGTAAATCTTGAGGGTACAGGGACTGTCACGTGCTGGTGTATGCGAGTACGGGACGTGATAGTTTAATTGAACCAGGACTCATCAAGCAAAGTGTGGAGTTTTGAAACGATCTCTTATGGGACACTCACTTGGGGCGTGGGAGGATCCCTCGCCAAGTTTGGGATTGATTCAAGAATGACACAACTGGTCACAAGCTTTGGCACAACGCTGTGCATGGAGGTGCACGTTTGGGACTCGAGTTTTGTAAGAGGTTTGGATAGCCACGGAACTTGATAGAATGATAGAGGAAGTCGAGACGAAGCCAAGGTCAAAGTTAATTAAGCTATCTAATGTTCTTTGACTCAATCGAGAACTTATCTAATGTTCATTTACTTAATCGAGGATAAAATGTAACAAGTTCCACTAATCAATCAATAACTTATCTAATTTTCATTTGCTCAATTGGAATTTATTTACTCAATCTGACATAAATAAGAGGTTTTGTCAGTTAATTGAGAACTTATCTAATGTTTTTTGACTCAATTCAGTACTAATTAAAGGTTTTATTAGTCAATCAAGAACTTATCTAATGTTCATTTACTTAATCGAGGATAAATAACACGGATTTCACTAGTCAATTGAGAATGAACTTAATGTTTATTTGCTCAATCGGGATTCATTTACTCAATCGGAGATAAATGATAGGTTTTTACTAGTAAATCGAGAATTTATCCAATGTTCTTTGACTCAATCTGTAACTAATTAAAGGTTTCATATCACTAATCAATTAAGAACTTATTTAATATTTATTCACTTAATCGAGGATAAATAACAGGTATACAAGTCAATTGAGACGAAATTTATTCCATTTCGATAATAATACTTCACGTTCAAAAATTGTAGGCCCTGACCAATAACACATTGTTTCCGGTTGCCGCCCCTAGTATGTGTTAGTTACAGCCGGTATTTAAAGTTTGATCAGGAAGAACACAAGATTATGACGGAGTGTGACTGCACTATTGGCTTTCTAAGTCATCATAAAGTATTTTGTTTAGGCATTCTAGCTTGACCTTTATTTCTTGTCAGAAGGACAAGACTGGTAATTGAGTTTACTTGAAAAGGGCAAATGATAAAAAACATCCTTTATATTTGCAAAAAAATATATATTTTTTTCCATTCTTGACATTTGAAACAACTCAAATTCGTCTTTATATTTTTAAAACTTACCAATTTCGTCTTTCATATTTAAATCATATCAAATTCGTCCATCTTATGTTTAAAGGATAGCAATTTCATTCCTCATATTTTCAAAATATGCCAATTTTGTCCTATTATAAATTAATTTTGATGCTTTTTTTGGGATAGAGTTATTATTATCGAAAAAAATTTAGAATATCTTATATATTTCAGAAAAGCAGAGGATCAAATCCCATTTCATGAATGAATTCTCATGAAATCCAAATTATAAAGTTATCTTGTAATGTATAGACTTTTAGAAGACCTATATAAATGCATAAACAAAAAAATCGGACTTTCGGACCCAAAAATAAAAAACCCTACTTTAAAATTTTCAAATATTTAGTTATAGTTACAATTAAATAATACAACTATACTTGTAAGTGGTAACTATGCAGAGCAAATGAGAAATTTATTACCCCGGGGGGGGGGAATATTTATGATTACCATTTAATATTTTCAATTGAAAAAATAACCAAATGCATCCCTCACATTAAATTATTTTTTTCATCCCTCACATTTTAAATAAAGCAAATTCATCCGTCATATTTATAAAGTGTACTAATTTTTGCCCTCACATTTATAAAACATCTTTTGATTTTCATCACTCACATTTAAAATGGTATACAATAATTCCTTACATTGTCAAAATGTACTGATCTCATCCAACACTAAATCCATAATCAAATTTATGACTGAAGCAAATCATTGAAATTTTAATTTTTTGTCTAAGAATACGTATTATTTGTCAAATAATATTTAGTCAAAATTAATTTTTGTTTGGTTAGCAAAGCATTTTTTCCAAATAATATTTCACAGTATTCATATTTTGTGTTATTCATTATTCACACAATCTATTATTTGCACTATTCATATCATATTCATTATTTATATTTTTAAAAAAATTCAATTAATAATTACGTAAATAATTTTAAGCAACACATTTTCGTCAAATGCAGTGTGGTGAGACGAAGTGAAGAATTTTTACAATTGTGAAAATTTTACAATTGTCACTTTTCTATTTATATTGTAGGCATGTACAAGGGTCGGATCCTGGTCGAATTTAGCATATCTAGACCCAAATCCGATTAATATAATTAGATTCAAATTCGGATCCAGATCTCTTATGGGTCTACAAAAGTAGATCCATACCTTGATCCGTCGGGTTTTGTCGGATCTGGATTTGGGTCTTAATATTCTTTAT